>WNHD01000074.1:0-79790 GCA_011057455.1 Ganaspis sp. Gsp50
AAAGCTATTTATTTTTAAATATAATGAAATTATAATTACGCGAGCGAAGGGAACTCACGTGCGCGAAGCGCGAGAAACGGAGCGCGAAGCGCGACGTGTTTATAAAGGGCGGAGCGCGGAGCGCGACGTGTAATGCGCGCGAAGCGCGCATGATGAGAATGTGCCCGCTTGCGGGCAGATTTTTTTTTTTGCAAAAAGTAACTTTGAACAGTTTTTAAGAAGAAATTATTATTGAAAAATGATGATAATCTTTAAAGCTATAATAAGAAATCTGATTTTAAATTCCAAAAATAGTTAAACAGTAACAATGTTTCCTTAAATTTCTGGTAATATAAACATTTTATGTACGTTAGTTGATTCTTTTACTGATAAATAAGTTTTTTTAAGGAACAATCACACAGAATGGTGAAAAAAAAAGTTAAAGTAAAGTTAAAAGTTATGGTCAAAAATGGAATTTTAAATTAAAAAATTAATAAAAAATTGTCATTAATTCTATCAATTCTTTGTAAAATTGTAAAATTTGTAAATTAACACATATCATAAGAATTCATTAGACCCTCCCCCCGATGTCTTACGTAATTTATGGACGACCCCTTATTATTATCATTATATTAATAATTAACATTTCTCTTAGGTAATTTAATAACCTTATTTTATTTTATTTTGTATAAAGATTAAAATTTGTGTTAATTTATAATTATTTTTTTTTTTATTTTAATAAAATTGTAGTTTCTGTTGAGAACGATTGTTATCGTCGAAACGTTAAAAAAACGTGCTATTTTAAATTTTTCTTTTTTATTGACTCAGAGAGAATGATTTTCTGCAACTAATAATTTTGATCGAGTGATAAATCAATATTATTATATTTTTGTTAATTTGCCATAAAATGAATGGAAAAATATTACACAGGAGGTCTCAATTGACAAAAATATGTATCACGTAATATGTGTATGACCTCTTTGAGATTTGTTTAAATTTCTTTATTCAATAATGTGTGGTAAATGTTTTAAAACATTTTTGATCATATGTTTGCGAATAAATGTAACTTCATTTAAATTTGAATTTTCTTGCATTATTTTGGCTGAATTCGGGAAAATTCAAGTTTAATTTGTAGAAAGGGTTTAGAAAATTAAGGATGAATCGAATTTATAACTTCATACAATGATTGGAGAGGATTTAGAAAAAAAACATTTACTTTTTTTGAACGCTACAAATTTTAATCATTAACAATTAAAATATCTTCATAGAAACGTGATTCAAATTGTTATTTCTTCCACTATCATTCTTCACATTTTTTTCAATAATTGAAGAAAATCTGAATACTTTTCCAATAATTGAAAAAAATGTGAATACTTTTTCAGTAATAGAAACAAATGTGAATACTTTTTCAGTAATAGAAAGAAATGTGAATACTTTTTCCATTATTGAAGAAAATGTTAATATTTGTTCAATAATTGAAAAGAATGTGGATACTTTTTCAATAATAGAAACAAATGTGAATACTTTTTCCATTATTGAAGAAAATGTTAATATCTGTTCAATAATTGAAAAGAATGTGAATACTTTTTCAATAATAGAAACAAATGTGAATACTTTTTCCATTATTGAAAAACATGTGAATACTTTTTCAATAATTGAAAAATGTGAATTCTTTTTCAATAATTGAAAAAAAATATGAATACTTTTTCAGTAATAGAAACAAATGTGAATACTTTTTCAATAATTGAAAAAAATGTGAATACTTTTTCAGTAATAGAAACAAATGTGAATACTTTTTCAATAATAGAAACAAATGTGAATACTTTTTCAATAATAGAAACAAATGTGAATATTTTTTCAATTATTGAAAAAAATGTGAATACTTTTTCAATAATTGAAAGAAATATGAATACTTTTTCATTAATAGAAACAAATGTGAATATTTTTTATAACAATTGAAAGAAATGTGAATGATAATCAAATTATTCCAAATGGATTATTATAAGTAATTATTTAAAATATTATTCAAGTTATTATTTCAATAATCAAAATGCTTCTAATCTGAAGATTCTCAAGCACTATCGTTGCTGAAGTTTCATAAAATTATTCAAATTCAGTTGAAATCCATATTTTTATAAAAGACAATATGATTAAATTTACAAACATTCTAATGTTGAACCCGATTGAAATTGACCAATTTTAAATTTTACGCTCAGTTTTGAATTCTTCGTCAATTCTTAATTTCACAATCAATTTTGAATTTCTCGATCTATTTTGAATTCCTCGATCAATTTTGTATTCCTCAATCAATTTTGTATTCCTCAATCAATTTTATATTCCTCCATCAATTTTGAATTTCTCGGCACATTTTTTAAATCCTCCCCAAATGAAAAAGTACAAATTTGCAAAAATGAAAGTAAAATCTCATTTTGAAGCAATTAATTTTTCGTTTTTGGAGATGAGAAATTTTAACAATAATTAGAACATTGTGCAGGACGCATGTACATCCCAAAGATTTTTTTCTCAAAGTAAAGTAGCATTTATAAAGAAATGGGTGCGTTTTTGACAATGTGCAGAAAGGTACTTTGCCTAGACTGAATTGCTCTTTTGCAAATAAATCTTAATACATATCGTGTTACAGGGTCTGCGCAATCTTACGAACATCAGGGAGAAGATTCATCGGAGGTTGAAATTTCGTAGAGACCAGGTTGGACCTGAGGCCCCATGGGGCGTGTAGAAAAGCAAGTATTGGTGGGGGACTTTGCAGGGAAGAAACCGAAGATAGGTCGACTGAAGAGGAGGTAGGCTGGATGAAACACCAAGGACACCAAGGAGCATCCATAGAAGTTAGAAGAGCTCGTGAAAGACCAAACCTCATCTTCAGCCAGTCTCGTTGGTGGGGAAAAGGCAAAAGCTTAGCTGTGAAAGGGACTTATCTTGAGAACGGGGCCCGCTTCCTTTCGATTCAGCCCTGTCCAAACATCTTGGGAACTCAGCTCCTTCTTTCACGACGGCCTCGACTCGACCAGTCAGTAGTCACCCTAAGCTTCGGTGAACTGCCCGGTTCTGTGTTGCCAACTCGGTACCTCTGCCTCCGTTAGTCGCAGTTACGGCCAAGCTGCTCTCTTGGACACAACGCTCCCTGATCGTTTCAGTGTCCGTTACGCAGTGATACGTCGCTACGATCGACTTTCGGATCTGTAAAAGTGAACGCTGGAAGCATAACCAGAGGTAGGACTTGAAGCAAAAGTCTTCTTTTTAATCTCTGGCCGATGCAAACAATTTATGTTTCACCTGTTAGTTTGTGAGCCGCCGGAAGGATGTGCTGATCAACACGATCTGGTGACCAGTGCGACGCAGGCACCAATCAGGATCCCTTCCAACGATCTGGACTTTTGTGCAATTGCAAGAGACAAATTGGATATCGAGATCCAAGGAATTTGTTTTGCAGTGTCTGGAGAGTAATTGGAGCTTGTAATTGATTTAACATTGTGAATGGTGAGTGGTGGTGCCAAGTGAGATTGCTGAGAGTGAGATTACATAGTGCATAGACTCGTTGAGATGCCGTGGCTGCTTACACTACGGACTTACGGCTAGCTAGGTGAGATCCTTTTTACGTGACACCTTATATCTATATTCTGTATAGTTATATACCACATAGCCTCAGGTGAGATTCCTGATGCACGAAACGAGATTCCAAGATTGCCCCCTCTCGTCAGTTTTAATGTCTTGAGAGTCTTCTTCTTGGTCCGATTATTTTCGACGATGACGTGCCGCAGTTGTGCGTGCATTGCAGATCCATTCCAAAGACCTTATCCTTATGTCCCGCATTCCTTGAGGAGTGCGCGGAAGCAAACGGTTTTCAATCAGTTTCTATCATTCCAAGTACCACGAGTCTCCCAATGCGACGGTATAATGAAAAACGAGTTGCTCGCACCAGTTCCCTGCAATCTGTGCAATTTATTAATTATTTCGTGTAAATAATGCTAATTTGTTTATGCAGATGCAATAGGCCATTCAAAACCAAAAGAAAAGATGCTAATTTGGATCTGTACTAGAATTGCTATCATTGTATTCACTCATGAATTCGGACAACTCTTCAAATCTTTTATCTTCAAATTTTCTTTTGCTTTCTTTAATGAAGATCAGTTCAAGTCCATTTATACCGAATTTTCAAAAATCTGAATTTTAAGGTTTGAACTTCGAAAGACCAAACGAAATTTTCATTTGGAAGAAGAGTTCCATTTAGAAGGAGAGTTTCATTTGGAAGAAGAGTTTCATTTAGAAGGAGAATTTCATTTGGTAGAAGAGTTTCATTTAGAAGGAGAGTTTCATTTGGGAGAAGAGTTTCATTTAGAAGGAGAATTTCATTTCGTAGAAGAGTTTCATTTAGAAGGAGAGTTTTATTTGGAAGAAGAGTTTCATTTGGAAGAAGAGTTTCATTTAAAATGAGAGTTTCATTTGGAAGAAGAGTTTCATTTAAAATGAGAGTTTCATTTGGAAGAAGAGTTTCATTTAGAATGAGAGTTTCATTTAGAATGAGAGTTTCATTTGGTAGAACAGTTTCATTTAAAAGAAAAGATTCATTTGGAAGAAGAGTTCCATTTGAAGATTCTTTACTGTAGTGAATTGTTCTTGACTGCAGTTGTTATTGTTGCTTTTTTATTGTTATCGTTAACTTGCCATTTTTACAATCACGACTGATTTTTAGTCTTTTTCTATTTTTGAGAGTTGTTTTTAAAACCATTTATAGTTACCATTTTACGTTTTGGAATCTCTACATTATCATTTTATCTTTTGAAATCATTTTGTTACCACTTTACCTTTTAAAACATTCACCAATGAAAATAATCACTTTGTCCACATAATAGTTAAAAAGCAAATATATTTTTGCAAAACTGCCGTACGAAATAAAAACTTGGGTAAGTAATAATACCAGCATTGTTGTTTACCTAAGTTTTTATTTCGTATGGCAGAAAACTAAACAATTATGAATGGGCTTTATCAAGAATTATTAATGAACTCTATTAACAATTATTATTAATGAAATCTATTAACAATTATTATTAATGAACTCTATTAACAATTATTATTAATGAACTCTATTAACAATTATTATTAATGAACTCTATTAACAATTATTATTAATGAACTCTTTATTAACAATTATTCTTAATGAACTTTGTTAACAATTATTATTACTTTCATAAAAATTATTATTAAAGCCATAATCGAAATTTCAAAACAGTTTTTCTAATATAAAAATATTTTTCCGACCATGTTCTATCTGCAGATTAAAATTCATTTTCTGTAAAAATAACATATAAGATGAACAAAAGAATAAAATCTTAGTTCTTGTACTCAAAATTTACAACTCTGGAATAACAAAGACAACTCTCATAAATTTGGATGGACGAAAATCAGGTAAGGGATGTTAGGGATTTCCCTATGGGTCTTGTTGGACTTGGGATTAAATAAATCGGTTTTAATTGATTTAAAAGAACGATAATTTATTCAAGCATCCTATTCAAGGAGAGGTTACAGAATAACTGAACGTGAGAGTATAAAAAAGGTAGAGAGGGGGTAGAAAGATATATCAGCGCCATCTAAGTAATATAAAATTAACTACCCACATAGCACTGAACCTTGCCTAAAGCTTGCGGCAAGCTTCGTGCAAGGTTCGCAAGCTTTAGGCAAGGTTCAGTGCTATGTGGGTAATGAACCACGAACATTTTGAATTGGTAATTCCAACAGGTTTTATTAATTTTCCTGTCTTCAACGTTGTTGACAATATCCATAAAAGAAACAGAAGTTTATTCAATGGCTATTGAGTCTGGTATACAACTGAGGATTATTTTCTTTTGTAAAGAGCCTTTGAAACATTTTACTTTGAAACATAAGAACTATACTAAAAGTAGAATTATTGTAGGCCTTTTATAACTTACGGGTTCATAATTTGTTGAAATTTAGAGACCAGTACCATATACCTTTGAAATTTCAATTGAATTTGACCATTCGAATTTAAGACATGGGTCAGATTAGTTTCACAATAAATCATTAAATCAACCATATTACAAGTCTATTGTCAATACTGTTCTAAATGCTTAAATTTTGCTGGTTTTCCGGATTAGTGTATCTAAATTCTAAAGGACTTATACCTGATTTGTGTGTTTATAAAGGATCTCCCTCAGTTCCTTGAAATGATTAGGCCATTGGGCTGTTTAGTTTAAAATATTATTTTCCCCTCAAGGTGCGATAGTAATTTACTACCACCAGTAACTACCACCGGTACTTCGTAAATAATTCTTCGTTGCCATTTATTCATAAATCTACTTTTGTTAAGTTATTTCATTATTTATCTTATGTTTATTTCACTTGTAAGCTTTTTTACTTGCTTTTAAATTCACTTTTTTACTTGCGTTTAAAATTGTTTTACTTCGTTTAAAATTTGTTTATTTGCGTTTAAAATGTGTGTACTTGCGTTTAAAATTGTTTCACTTGCGTTTAAATTTTTTTTACTTGCGTTTAAAATTGTGTTACCTGCGTTTAAATTTACTTTTCATTCAAGTTTAAATTAATCTTTGTACTTTTGTCGAAATTTGCCTTTCTACTTAAATTTATTTATTCCATCTCGTGTTTTTCACAATTGAGAACAAAGATGCTAAATTTATCTTGTTTAAGTTTCCAGTGCAATTATCTAGAACATAATGCGAAACACTTTATCTATAGTAACGGTAATTGCAAAACGATATTGGAATAAACTGATTGAAATTCACCAAGTTCTACATTCGTAAACAGTCAAGTTGTTTTTGTAGTTGTGCTATAATTAAACTAAAGAGAAGAATAAGTAAACAAGAGATTCGTCATCTTTCTCTAACTCCTTTGAGCACGTATCACTAATTTAGTCTGAATTTATGATTTAAAAAACAAGATCACCAGGACTTTTTTATAAATGGACGAAATGACTCAGCACACACATTTGCATAAAAAACGTGCAATTATTGATTCCTTGAGAAAATGAAGTTCAATGAGGATAACATGCCTTCTGTGTTTTTGAATCAGTTTTCAATTAGTAGAAACAAGAAGGTATGCATGTGAATTAAACGCTTGAAATGAAAGTGATTGGAACTTGACCTTCATTAAATAACTAGATTGTGTTTTGCAATAAATACACACAACTGCATATTAAGGTCTTTTTTATATTTAGAGACCAGTTAACTAATTTGTCTAACAAGTACCGAGTCCCTTTTTTCAAAATTTGTCTCAGCTATGTTTGACTTTTAAAAGTTGTCTAATTTAGAATAGCATCGAGCACTCGGAAACAATTGTTTAATTTATCGGAGATTATTTTCATTGTTTAAACATCAGAGTTTGATGCTTCCCAGCATTTATTAATTATTAACAATTTACAACTTTTCAGGTAATGAGTTTTAAGGATCAAAATGTGAATTGAAGAAACGAGAAAAATGTGAAGGATCACAATGTGAATTGAAGAAACAAGAGAAAAATGTGAATTGAAGAAACGAGAAAAATGTGGAGGATCAAAATGAGAAAAATGTGGAGGATCAAAATGAGAATTGAAGAAACGAGAAAAATGTGAATTGAAGAAACAAGAGGAACATTTAATGAGTTTATTTGAGGTCGGGAGAAAAAAGTGCCTCGTAAGAGAGTTTGAGTCGAGGTTCTTCAATTATGAAGGAGAAAAGGAAGCCAGCAACCCTGAATTAGTCGCCGTGGATTCGATAAGCAGGCCTGGAGAGGTAAAATCACGGACATTAAAAAGAGCGCCGATAAGATCAGAAACGCGCATCTTCTTGGCCGACGATTGACGGGATCCTTGGCATTGTTGGAGTCGAGGTCCCTTCCGGCGATGCAGAGTCCGCGTACACGCCACACGCCACGGGCGGTAGCTTGAGATCTGGCAAGCAAGATTATAAGAGTCTGCAGCAGACAGCCTGGCTCTAGCCTCTCCGCAACGGCAGCCTTTCCGTCTCCAACTCTATCTTCCCTCCTTATACAGTACCGACACAGGTCAAACACAAGCCACGTCGTCCCACCTTTCTTCTCAAATATTCTCAGCATCGCCTTTTCACTCACTCGGCTGATTGTCTTACTGGGAACGCATCTTTTTCAACTCTTTTAATTCATCCAAAAACTGATTTTATTTCATTTTGTTTCATTTCATTTTGTTTCATTTCATTTTATTTAATTTCATTTTGTTTCATTTCATTTTATTTAATTTCATTTTGTTTCATTTCATTTTATTTCATTTTATTTTATTTAATTTCATTTTGTTTCATTTTATTTTATTTCATTTCATTTCTTTATTAAATTAATCTAATAGTCCGTAGACCAATAACTGATCAACTAATGACTTTTATTCGATTTGTTTATTCGTTCGATAGTTATCTTCGTAATACCAAAATTGCACTGAAACTGTAATTGTACTTATACTGGAATCTTACTCATAACAACTGATGCGGGAATCTTATTCTTGCAAAAATTTACTGACGCTGGAATCTTATTCTTGCAAAAATTTACTGATGCGAGAATCTTATTTTTACAAAATTCTATTGATGCGAGAATCTTATTCTTGCAAAATTTTACTGATGCGATAATTTTATTGGTAAAAATTACTGACGGCAGAATCTTTTGATGATTCTAAGTAGACATCAAGAAGAATTGACATCAAATTTTGAAGAAACTTTCAAGATGCTAAGAATTGAACGAATTTTAAAGATTATGGGAAAGAAAATAGATTAGAATGATCGAATTTTGGAAATATTTTTAGAATTCTGCTGGGATGGTATTTGGATTGGGATTGGAAATGCTGCTGGTATTGGATTGAATGAATTTTAAAAAAGCTGATGCCTCTTGAATGAATTTCGAAAAGTTCATGAATGGATTTTCAAAAACTCATGAACGGATTTTCAAAAACTCATGGACGGATTTTCAAAAACTCATGAACGGATTTTTAAAAACTCATGAACGGATTTTCAAAAACTCATGAATGGATTTTCAAAAATTCATGAATGGATTTGAAGAAGAAATAGGCCTTCGAGTTGAATGAATTTTAAAAAGAAATTCCACAGTTGCCAGGAGTTGAACGAACATTGAAGATTATCTTGGAATTTAGCAAGCTTTAAATTTAAAAAAATATCCGAATCAAAGTAAATGCATTGAACATGCGAACTTGAATAAAACATGGGTTAGAAGTGAGTTTATAAGCAATCAGGATCATTGATTGGAGCTCGTGATTTGTTACTTAGGCTTTAATGAGATAATGGGGATAGCACTTTATCAATTCCCTCGTTCTTACATTCAAGCGAAAAAGTCCAACTTTTTTATTTATTTTTATAAATTTACATACCATTTCGATAATTTTACATAATTAATTAAAATCTCAAAGTTGAATATAGTCAAATTAAAAATTATCTGCCTTGTAATAATGCGCCTCATAATTTGTTTATTATTCATTGTTTCAGATTTTGAAACACTGCATCTATAAATTTCGACGAATTCAATCGAATTTCGACTAATTCAATCGAATTTCGAAAAAAATTCAATCGGATTTTGAAAGAAATTCAATCATTCCTGCAATTTTAAAAAGAACTCAATCATTTCTCGATTTTTAAAAAAAAATAATTTTTTTTCAACCATAGTAATCGATTAAGATTTTTTTTAAATTTTCGCCAAAAGGTGCCAAAACGCGATAATAATTTCAATCGGGATATTTTTAATCAAGTTTTCTAGAAGGGTTTCTCCTTAAGGGTTTCTCTTTAAGAGTTTTTCTTTAAGGATTTCTCTTTAAGGGTTTTTCTTTTTTGCTATGGTTTTTTCTATTCTCGAATGTCGACTAATTAAGATGTTTCTAAAATTGAGTATACATATATGTATAAATATTGCATAATCTGTTGGTTAAAAATATTGTATAATCTGATATTGATTATAAATATTGTATAATCTGATATTGATTATAAATATTGTATAGTCTGGTGTTGGTTATAAATATTGTATAATCTGGTGTTGGTTATAAATATTGTATAATCTGAAGTTGATTGTAAATATTGTATAATCTGATGTTGATTATAAATATTATATAATTTGACGTTGATTACAAATATTGTACACTAGCAAAATCTGAAAGATTGGAAAATTTTCTATCCAGAAAAATGTTGGGTTTTTTTATTAATTAATCTGATGTTGATTATAAGTATTGTAATATCGAAAAGAAAGAATGAAGAAATATTTGTTTTTATTTCTGAAGAAAGGCACATAATTGAAAGAAGGAGGAAATAAGATTTGACGTGAGTTGGTCAGTTTTCAATGGATTGTAAAATGACGAATTTGAAGTGAATAGCGAGTGGTACTTGGTAATAAGTAGTTAAAGTGAACGAATGAATGTAACGTCACATCACGTGTGCACAACGTGGTTCACCTTTCCGTGAAAAATCAAAAAGCAATACCCATGACGAGAGAAAGCTGCTTGCATGACTCGCAGGTGTTTTGGCCCTGATGGTTAATAAACACACACCTCATCTCGCAGCTGGCCGATTCAAGCTGGTTACTTTAAGTCTTGATATAATGGATTTTAAAGTATGCACGAGAATGCGTTACGCACGCATGTATTTACATCTCAAGACGACTTTTTTCTCCTCTTATTGAAATCGCCTGCGCTTCACAAGAACGAGAACAAATATTAATTCACAGAAGAAAACAACTCGATATACAAATCATGAGAATCGTTTACATTTTGTGTACACACGAGTTACGTATAATCATAATGTAATAAGATTTAGAAAAAATCACTGATGAGAAAGATGATAAAATAATAATTGTAATAATAATAATCATCATAATAATAATAATAATAGTAATACTAATAATAATAGTAATAATAATAATAGTAATAGTAATAATAATAATAATATTAATAGTAATAGTAATAATAATAATAGTAATAATATTACAATGGATTTAAAATTATAAAATAACAAATATTCAGTCGAAATTTTGAATAAACAAATTGGTGTTAAAACTTTGGGTAAATATTGTTTTGCATCTGGATCGAAAATTGCTTTCAATTCGACTTTCTGGAATTTGCCTAAGGGCCTTGAATGTAGGTTTTGAATAATATGTCATTCCTGTTATCTGGATGATCTCAATAAAATATCGGACAGGGTTTCTTCTCGAGTCAGCTTAGAAAAAAAGAATCCACCAAGAGAAGCTTCTTGTAATAAATCGCAAAGCTCCCGATAAGATCCTACGACGTTTTATTTTAGTCCGGGAGTTGAAGTTGATTTTTTTCATGAAGAATTTTTTGTAAACGTTCATAGACGACGTATATCAAACTGCGATTCAAATCTTTGCTATAATTTTCATCGTTATATCTTCGAATTTATGAACAGTATCCTCTTCTATTCTATTCTATTTTTTTCTATTTTATTCTATTTTCTTTTATTTTCTTCTATTTCATTCTATTTCATTCTATTTCATTCTATTTCATTCTATTATATTTTATTCTATTCTGTTTTATTCTATTGTATTTTTTCCTATTTTATTTTATTTTCTTCTACTTTCTTCTATTTTATTCTACTTTCTTCTATTTTATTCTATTCTGTTCTATTAGTAAAGCTGTTTTATTCTATTTTATTCGTTTCTCTTCTATTAGTAAAGCTTAATTATGAATAGTAAATTTACTTCAAATTTTGATTTCTATTCAATTTCTAAATTATCGTTATTTTTATCAATCTTCTCCATTTGTGTTTTGCAAGATTCGAAATTTAATGTAACGCTTATTTTGACTCCTTTTTAGAATTTCCAAGAATTTTGAGATAAACTGATGCTTGAAGTTTGCGAGCCTTTTCCTTGAAACAGTCCAAGTTTTAGTTATGTCAACAAACTGTGCTCTCAAATTCCCATTTAACTAGGTCAAAATCTGAAAAGACAATTAAATGCAAAAATATTTACGCAAACTGACGATTTATTCGAGGAAACGCCTCTTTCAATATAGTCATAATGATCTCGATTATATAATCAATTGGAAATCGTGAATCTTTATGAGTTTTCTTCAATTTTGTATATTCATTTATTAAAAAGAAGAAATAGAACACTAAAAATAGGTTTAAGAGTAATTAAACGTAACAAAGACTTATCCAAATCGGTTCTAATTATTTTGATGGAGTGCTTTGAATACAAATGTATTCAATTCTGTTAATAAATTCAATTCTGTTAATAAATTCAATTCTGTTAATAAATTCAATTCTGTTAATAAATTCAATTCTGTTAAAAAACATAGAATGTACAAAATGAGATACAATCTTCAAAATAAGATACAATCTAGAAAATATGATACAACGTACAAAAAAATATTGTTTTGTACAATGTTTGATAAAAGTTTTGGCTACAATCTACAAAATAAGATACAACCGAAAAAAATATTGTTTTGAACAATGTTTGAAAAAAGTTTTGGCTACGATCTAGAAAATAAGATAAAAAAAGATTGTTTTGTACAATGTTTGAGAAAAATTTTGGCCAATTTGATAAGATAAAGTTAAAAGTAGGAATAGTGCTTCTTTTAGAAAGTGAGAAACCGGTTAAAAACAATTTGAAAAATTCTAATGTTTCTTCTTTTATCTGTTTTAGGAGTGGCAGTGCCAGTGGCTGACGTCACGATGCGCATATTGCTGCTGCTGAGATTGGTGTTAGCGGCAGCGGGTGCGCTGCTAGCGATCGCAAATTCGCAAATAAACACAAACTACAAGATGAATGACCAGCTTAGTTCGAAAGAACGCGACCAGGCAATTGCAGGAGTGGAAGCTAGCCTTCTTAATTTACTGGGCATGAAGAAAAGACCCAAGATTCATATTACAAACCACGTTCCACAGTCTATCAAGGAACTCTTTCAAATTCAAAATTCTATCGGAACGGCCAACATTGCAAAACAAGGAATTCATGCCAGTTCTGCAAACACTGTTCGAACCTTCAGTCATATCGGTCAGTACTTCAAAAATCCTTTTTTCAAATTTTCTACTTTCTAAAAATTTTCTAATCCTAGTTTTAAAAGTGGTTCTAAAAGTTAATCCTAGTTTCAAGTTTTAAAAGTGGCTTTTATCGAGTTGATTCTTGTTTTTCGAAAAAATTGATTATAGTAATAAACTTCTTGATTATAAACTATTATTAATAATGATAAACTATTATTTTTATTATATAACTAGTGCTGTACATTTTTAAAAAGTCACTATCTGCAAGAGGTAGATTTATAAATTTATTTATTTAATTAAGTAATTTAATTGCTTATTTAAAAACACTATCTACAAGAGTTAGAATCAAAAATTTATTTAATTAAGTAATTTAATTGTTTATTTAAAAACACTATCTACAAGAGGCAGATAGTGACTTTTTAAAAATGTACGGCAGTATTAATAATAAATTATAATCACTTTTAAAAAATTTTGTGGCATTGATTTAGATTTTGCAAAAATAAATTGCACAGAAGGAAATTATCTTACATTGAAAAATGTACAATTTATGTAAATTTTGAAATTTCGTTTGCAGATTTTAAATTATTGAAGAAATTACTTACAGCAATAATAAGAATTGCAGCGAAATGAGAGGACATTAAAGTTGTGGTTATTTTAGTTCGAAACAATCTGATTTGGAAGAAAAATTGGGTCAGCGATAGTTGGACTTGAGAATATTGTGTGGAGTTTGTTTCGGTCTATTCACGATTCGTTTCGCTAATCCAGTTTATTTTCTATGCCTTCTTTTATTGTCAGGTAGAACGAATCTCTCGTACACTTAAGCCGATTACCCGGCAAAGAGGATCATTAACAGAGAATATTTATGTGGCATTTTTCTCGCACAAGTTTACAACAAGGAAATAAAAATAGGCTCCTGAAAAAAAGAAATCCATTTTCGACGTGAGAGTTCATTCTCTTTATTCTTGTCGACGCTTATTCAATCCCTAATCGGGACTAGCATCCTTTTACAAAAATGAATTTAGTCAATCTATTGAATTTTGAGCACGTGCCTCCTATTTTCTTGGAAATAAAATATATTTTCAAACGATCTAAGAAATTGTCAATTTTTTTGTTCTTTTCTCTTCATTTTTCTTTTTCGTTTTTTTTCATTTTTCTTTTCGTTTTTCCTTTTCATTATTTTTTTTGTTTTTCTTTTTCGTTCTTCTCTTCGCTTTTTTTTCATTTTTCTTTTCGTTTTTCTTTTTCTTTCTTTTTTTCGTTTTTATTTTTCGTTCTTCTCTTCGTTTTTTTTCATTTTTCTTTTACATTTTTCTTTTCGTTTTTCTGTTTCGTTCTTCTCTTCGTTTTTCTTTTTCGTTTTTCTCTTCATTTTTTTCTTTGATTTTTCTCTTTGATTTTAATGTTTTAAAATTCTAATTTAATTGTTTCGTGCGTTTGGTTTGATTGCTTCTTGAATTGCTTTGTAAGTTTGACTCGATTAGTTAGTATATTTGACTGGACTATTGAGCTGCAACTTTTTATGTGTACAAATAGAAGAATATTTTTTTACAAATAGAAAAACATCTTTCGTGTGTTGGTACACAAAATAACATCCTCTACATGTTGAGAACAAAAATAAAAAAAATTGTGTTGTGTACACAAATAAAAGAACACCTTTTTGTGTACACAAATATAAGAACACCTTTTTGTGTACACAAATATAAGAACACCTTTTTGTGCACACAAATATAAGAACATCTTTTATATTATGTTGAAATAATGAAAGAGAATCTCTTGTGTATCGCTGGACAAATAATGAAAGAATATCTCTTATGTGTTGGGTACACAAATAATAAAAAGACGTCTTGTTACTTTTGTTGGAGAGATATTGTTGGAACGGATTGAGAAAGAAGTTGTGAAAAAAAATCATTACAAGTCGAGTGGCTCGCGCCCAGTTGAAGTTGATCTTTTAACTTGGAGCTAAACTGAAGCCAGCAGCTCTGCACGGCTGTTAGGACTCGGACAATGGTTCTTTCGAGTGAATTATGGGCGTAGCCGTGACTCGGGCTTAGCACGATACGATGACACTAGAATAGGGAACGATAAATTGGTTTAAAGAAAGGTAGAATGCCGAGGATATCAGTTACAAAGCCTCTGTTTGACCAAATGGACCATCAAAAGAATGGACAATGTTTTAGCTCCCAGCTATCTTTACGTTTTATTTGTCAGACAAAATTACTTCTTAAACGTATTTACTGCACCACTTCGATGTATTATTTTCTCTTTCTCTATAAACCCAGCCTTCCAATTTTCGGCTAATTTTGTAAGTCCCGTTGGTTCAATAACGCCGTACATTTATATTTGAATATTTATTCTGTCGTGCATTTTTAAATGTATTTTTAAACATTTTTAAAAAGTCACTATCTACCTCTTGCAAAATGGTGCTTGTATCTACCTCTTGCAGATTGGCTTTTTAAAAATGCACGGCAGAATAAGTATTCGAATATAAAGTGAAAAAACCGAAAATGTCATTTGAGATGATTTTCAAAATTGAATGTATTAGGCAAAAATAATTAAGAGAAAAATTGTAAAAGGAAAAAAGAGAAAGAGATAGATTAACTAATTGTAAAAGCAAAAGAGAGAGAGAGATAGATTAACTAATTGTAAAAGCAAAAAAGAGAGAGAGATAGATTAACTAATTGTAAAAGCAAAAGAGAGAGAGAGATAGTTTAACTAATTGTAAAAGCAAAAAAGAGAGAGAGATAGTTTAACTAATTAAGAGAGATATTTTTATTAAAAAAACAAAGTTAAACAATTGGAAGAATTCTGAGAAAGAAATCTTGGATTGAGAAATTGGCCTTTGAGTATAATTTATTGAAAATAGTGATAGATTCATATGTACAATTTATTTAATTCGTGGAATAAATTTGAATGATGTTGAGAGCGGTTTCAACAGCTTGTTTTCCAGAAAATTCGTTGTGACTTAATGTTTACTGTGTACAATGTTTTCTAGAATAGACGCGTATTTCATGATTTACATAAAGATCGGCTTTACAGCAGTTCACTGATAGTCAACCTTCAAGGTAACGCGGACAGTCAATTTATAGTAAGAAGTTGTGCATTAGTGCATGAATGAACACGTGACAATTTTGTGCCTTTGTTTGCTCTCATTTAATAATCTACTTTCGTTCTTGCTATTAATAGTCCAGTCATCTCATTACCAATTTTTATCCATTTCTTATTAATATTTATTAATTAATATCGAAACTGTGAAAAGGTATATCCAGTTAATTACTGGACAGCTAAATACCGGATAATGATATTTTGCACTTTTTTTACCGGGGAATTTAATTCTTTGAGAGAGGAAGTTCAAATGTATTAAGAAATTTAAAACAAATTTTGTTTGGCCTTGTAAAAATGATTGTAAAATTGTAAAATTTGATTAAGGCTCATTGTTAATATTCTAAAATATCAATTTTTGAGTTAAAAGATACATTAATATTGATAAATAAAATTAATATTACTCGGAGTGGTCGCTCATTTTTTCAACTCTTTATAAAATTGATATTAATTAATATCAAGTAATAATTATTATTGTAAAGTAATATTAAGTAATGATTATTTTCAAGTAATTTCGAGTGACAATAATTATAAAGTAATATCAGTTAATAATTATTATTATTATAAAGTAATATCAGTTAATAATTATTATTATTATGAAGTAATGTCAAGTAATAATTATTATTGTAAAGTAGTATTAAGTAAGAATTATTATTTTCAAGTAATAGTGACAATAAATTATAATTATATAATTATAAAATCATTCGAGTCAAAATCAATATTCGAGTGACAATAATTATAAAGTAATATCAGTTAATAATAATTATTATGAAGTAATCTTAAGTAATAATAATTATTGTTAAGTAATAATTAAGTAAGAATTATTATTTTCAAATAATTTCGAGTGACAATTATAAAGTAAGATCAGTTAATAATAATTATTGTAAAGCAGTGTCAAGTAATAATAATTATTAAAAAATAACATCAAATACTAATAATGAATATTTATTAACAGTTATTAATAAAAATTAACATTTTATACTATATTAATGTCAATTTTCATAATTTCGAAATTAAGCCTTATTTCTTTATACTGTTAGTAAATTTTCGATATATCCAGTTTGAAATTTCGAATTTAAGCATTCATTATGAATGACTTCGTAATTTGAATATTTTTAGAATTTATTAATACAATAAAGAGAATTATCGTCTACGGAGGAAGTTAAAAATCGTATAATTAATTGCCATCTAAATAAAATTTGCGTAATAGTAGTGTGGGAAACTTTTATGAAAAGAAGTTATTTTGACAAAAGTTGTTCCGCTAAATTCAATTTCTGTTGAATCAATTTTTGTAGCTAGTTAATTCACCAATTTATTAATTTTCTTTCCCGAGTCAGAATTTTTCATTTTTTTCAAGGTTTTATTGAATTCGTTGTTTTCTCAAAGTTTATTGAACTTTTTTCAAGCTTTAAAACTTCGTGCATTTTTACAATTTTATTTGTTTTCATTATTTTTTTTATTATTAACTATAATTATTCTTTGATCAGTTGTTCTTTTATTTATTATTTGCCTATTAATTATTCTTTTACTAATCACATTTATTCTTTCATTATGAATAATTATTATTTAATTATCCATATTATACTTTTAATATTCATAATTTTCATTATTCATTCATTATTCTTTTATTAATCATATTTATATTTTAATTAATTATATTTGTTTCCTTTTATCATTCTTTTATTCAATTATTTGCATTCGATTTTCTTAATTATGTTTGATGTTGATTTCTTTTTCTTTTCTTTTAAGAATTTTTTTTTTAAGAATAATAAGAATAATAATAAAAGATGATAATATTATCGCTCATAGATACTAGAAATTTATATATTTTTGCAAATTCCATGTTAAAAATTGATGAGTTTTCTTCTTTTTTCAATAACGAAAAAAGCAAGTTTTAGAGTTGTATAACAGGTCACAGAAATTATTTTGTAATAGGTCATTAAGAATCTTTAATTAATATAAGCGTTTTAATTCTTTTTTTCTGCTTTTTTATATTTATTGCTTTACTTTCCGTTTCGGTTTAGAGAAAAGAAATATAATCTTGAGGAAAATAATGATAATGTGTATCTATATATGTTTTATAATAAAGCAACCCTCGAGAATGCATTTTGCTTGGTTTTATCTTAAAACGAGGATACATGCGCGCTTTATAAAAGCTAAAATGGAAAGTTTCCGATCTTAAGAGCTACATAATTTGAAGCTAAATTGTACAGTAACCAAGGTCCATTATCTCACGCGAATTATACAAATTATCCTTGAAAAAACTTCATCCCGAGGACCACCCACAGACTGAACAAAGTCATCGCGTCTCAATTAAGGATTTCGTTAATAAATTCTTTCTTTTGTCAATATTACTTATTGCAGTAAACTTATATTAATTTTAATCGTCTGAATTTTAATTATAATAATTATGTTAATTCCTTTGAAAGTGTTAATTGTGGTTTTGAAAATAATAAAAAATAATTAATAATTGAAAATAAATAATAATTATTCCTGCCTTATAATTATTTATTAATTTAATTTGTCAATATTGATTATTGTAATGATTATATTGTATAGATTATTGCAATTATTTATTAATTTAATTTGTCAATATTGATTATTGTAATGATTATATATTGTATTGATTATTGCAACCTTGTAATAATTAACTGTTAATATTTAATAATATTTAATTGATACTTAATAATGCCGTGGTACCATAAATCCATTTTTAGCATTTAAAAATTGCAAAATTTGTTAATTTATTTTTTAGACAATCTAAATTAATTTTTCAAATTAAATGACTCTTTTAGATAGCGTTCGGTTTCAATATCTTTTTATTATATCTGCCACATCCTTTGGGATATTTAATTCATAAAATCCAATCATTAAAAACACGGTTATCTGGAAATTTATCCTTCTTCTTTTATTAAAACTTCTTAAAAGCTTTAAAACTCAAGTGCTTGACTTTGATCTCTCACGTTATAAACTTTTATTCTGATATATAGACCCTTTTAAGACAACTCGAAGATTGTAAAGCTATTTCAGAGAGGCTTTAAAATCAGCTTTATGTTCTCGTAGAGTAAATATTCGACAATTTTGGAAAGTAATTCCAATCGAAAGAAAATAACTGTATTATATTAGATGGGATTATTAAATTCCCACCTGAATGATTTTAATTATAATGCATAAACCCAAGTGTCTTAATTGAATTGATTCAAGTCCTTGTCGAAGAACTCGTTAGTGATAATTTATTTGAGAAAACTTGGAACAATCATTTTTTGTCGAAAATGAATTATTTGAATTTTATAAAGAATGGTGATATTTTTATGCTCAATGGTCTTTTTTTCTTTCACCGACTGCTATCTATTAACATCTAATTTAAAGATCCTTTTTAGTTTCTATTAGACGTTAGAGATGGAAGAGATATGTTTCCGAAAGTTTCAATTGCGGTCGCGTGAAAAAAGAAGAGGTTTGGCGGCACCCCAGGCGGTCGTCTTTTTTGCCCGCCCCTAAAGCCGACTCAGAATATACCTTTATTCCCTAAAGATCTTATGTAAATAGTAGTAACAAGCTAATAATTCATCAAAATTGAAAAAAAAGAAATATTAATAGCTTCTCAACTTTATTCACCATGTAAAGAATCGGTCCTTTATGCCTGTATAAAAGTTATTATTTGTATCGAATTAATTTGTAAAGCCGAGTAATTATTGACTTTCATTTATTTCAATTAATGATCTGAGTAGATCTATTAATCGTTGCAAACAATCAATAAAGATCCATCTTTATGATTTTTATTATTCGTTGAGATACAAGATTTTTTATTTTTGCAATTAGATTTTTAAAAAGCAAAAAGTAATGCCAACTTTTGAAACTTGAACTGTTCTTCAATTTAATGATAATGAATTTAATTTTTGGATTTTAATTTTTTATGTTTCTGTTTCATTATTTTAATTGCAGAGTTTCTACAATTCTGGAAAATCTGGAATTCTCAAGGAATTTCATTATTCCCCATGGAATTATGAAAATCTATTTTCATTTCAGAATGATATTTCACAATGTAAATTTATTTTTTGTAATTTAAATTCTTAACTTTATGTTTATAAAGTTTTACACAAATTAATAATATACTTTCTTTTACAGAAAAGACTCCTAAATACTTCAAAATATTTACGAACACTTAAAAGTACTTTAAAATATTTCAGATTACTTCAAAATATTTAAGAACTCTTCAAAATATTTAAAACTACTTTAAAATAATTCAGATTACTTCAAAATATTTAAGAATTCTTCAAAATACTTCAAAATACTTAAAACTACTTTAAAATACTTCAGATTACTTCAAAATATTTAAGAATTCTTCAAAATATTTAAAACTACTTTAAAATACTTTAGATTACTTCAATTATTTTAAAATACTTCAGAGTACTTCAAAATAGTTCCAAAAATTTAATAATACTTAAAATTACTTTATAATATTTTCAAATACTTCCTAATACTTCAAAATATTTTAAAGCACTTTAAAATATTTAAAAACATTTAAAGATATAACTTAAAAACATTTAAATATTTAATTCCAAATACTTTCCCATGCTTCAAAATATTTAAAAGCACTTAAAAATACTTAAAATTACTTAAAAATATTTCTAAATACTTAAAATTACTTGAAAATATTTCCAAATACTTCCCAATACTTCAAAATATTTTAAAATACCTAAAAATATCTAGAAACACTTGAAAATAGTTAAAAATATTTAAAAGTACTTAACATTAATTTAAAATATTTCAGGATACTTCAAAATACTTCAAAATATTTAAAAATACTTAAAATTACTTTCGAATATTTGAAAACACTTAAAGATACTTAAAGAAGTTTAAATATACTTAATTCAAAATACTTCTCTGGTGCTTTAAAATATTTAAAAAGCACTTGAAATACTTAAAATTACTTAAGAATATTTCCAAATAGTTCAAAATATCTTGAAATACCTAAAGATATTTAAAAACACTCGAAAATACTTAAAAACATTTATATGTATACTTAAGATTAATTTAAAATACTTCAGACTGCTCCAAAATACTTCAAAATATTTAAAAATACTAAAAATTACTTTAAAATATTTCCAAATACTCCCCAATACTTCAAAATATTTTAAAATGCCTAAAAATATCTAGATAAACTTGAAAATACTTAAAAATATTTAAATGTACTTAACATTAATTTAAAATACTTCAGGATACTTCAAAATATTTCAAAATATTTAAAAAATACTTAAAATTACTTTAGAATATTTAAAACCACTTAAAGATACTTTAAACCATTTAAATATACTTAATTCAAAATTCTTCCCGATGCTTTAAAATATTTAAAAACACTTGAAATACTTAAAATTACTTAAGAATATTTCCAAATAGTTCAAAATATTTTAAATTACCTAAAGATATTTAAAAACACTTGAAAATTCTTAAAAATATTTATATGTATACTTAAGATTAATTTAAAATACTTCAGACTATACTCCAAAACACTTCAAAATATTTAAAAATACTTCCAAATGCTTAAAATGGTTCTAAAGTAAAAATAATGACCTTGGATAATTTAAATTCGGAAGAAAAATATTTCTGCATTAAGCCTAAGAACAAAAGTTTTCATTATCATCATTTTTCTCATTGAAATCATAAAAAACCCATGGAATTTCGTGAAGAAAAATTTGTAGAAACTCTGCAATTGTTATATTTTAATTGTTCTATTTCTCGATTTTAATTGTTATATTTTAATGTTTCTATTTTTTATTTTGACTGTTATATTTTAATTTTCCTCCTTCTTGATTTTAATATCCGAATTGTTCCATTTCTTGATTTTAATCGTTATGTCCTAATTGCTCCATTTCTTGATTTTAATCGTTATATATCCTAATTGTTCCATTTCTTGATTTTAATCGTTACATCCTAATTGCTCCATTTCTGGATTTTGATCATCAAGTTTCTATTTCCTGATTCTAATTGTTACATTTTTTGATTTCAGAAAGCAAGGTGGACGACAGTTTCAAAAAGCCACACAGGTTTCGACTTGAATTCGACGTGAGCAGAATTCCGGATTCGGAGCGTGCCACAGCTGCGGAAGTGACGCTCTCAAGGGTTTCGCTGCAAGACAATGGCCAAAGTCGGCAGCCAGTGCGAATAAACGTCTACGACATAGTTCAACCCGGGGTGAAAGGTGTCCAGAAACCGATCTTCAGGTTAATCGACAGCCGAGTGGAGGATGCGAGAAAGAACACATCAATCAGTTTAGACGTTTATCCGGCTGTGGAAAGGTGGTTGAAAAAGGAAAAAGACAGCGGGAACCACGGGCTGCTTATCGAAGTAGTAGGCAATGAGACAAAGCAGGTCGAGCACGTGAGACTGCGACGCAGCGTTGATGAGTCTCATGATTCCTGGGTCATTAATCGGCCAACGCTCTATGTGTACAGTGACGACGGAAAGAACAAAATGGCCACCGCTAGTCAGATGATGGACCGACGGGAAAAACGTGCAGCCATCCACAAACATCGCAGGAAAAACGGCAAGGAGAATTGTCGACGACATCCGCTCTACGTGGATTTCGTTGACGTCGGCTGGAACGACTGGATTGTCGCTCCGCCAGGGTATGACGCCTTTTATTGCCACGGAGATTGTCCGGTGCCTCTTGCCGATCATCTCAACTCGACGAATCACGCGATCGTCCAGAATTTGGTGCACTCGACAAATCCCAGCCAAGTTCCTAAAGCCTGCTGTGTCCCTACAGCTCTTAGTTCTATTTCGATGCTCTATTTGGATGAGGAGAACAAGGTGGTTCTGAAGAACTATCAGGACATGGCGGTGCTAGGATGTGGTTGCCGCTGAAGACTCAAGAACTGAAGAAACTGAGAAGAGCAGAAGCAAGCAGAAGAGGAATGCCGAGGTGAGCCGAGCGAAGCCGAGAAGTTGTGAATCGCAGCAGTCTCGCAGGTAAGCGAGTCCAGCGAAAGAACGAGAGAGAGGTAGCACAGGTTGCGTTCAAACAGATTGGAATGAGTACACTGCGACCTGTCTCCATCCTCCGACTTACTTGCTCGTTAGAAGGAGCGAATGGCAAACGCGCGAATGCGTGACGCTGCCGCATTCTCTACAGTTTCAGTAATCAACAAACTTGGCGGCCTATGAACTAAGAGACCGATAGGCAAAGCCAAACCTCCTTGGACGCGCGTAATTTATTAATAAGGCTGTAGCGAAAACCGGTATAGATTTATTTAGCGTCCGCGGATATGCTCTTTGAAAAAACCAACGCATGCGTGTTTGTAAGTCAAGTATGATTTTGAATTTTAGTAAGTCAATTATCAAATTGAGACACTAAAATTATTGAGACACTAAAATTATGGAGACACTAAAATTATGGAGACACTAAAATTATGGAGACACTGAAATTATGAAATTGAGACACTAAAATTCAAAATTAACCATGACTGGCTAAAATTAAAAGAACATCTTTCTTTTGGGTTTGAAAAGAACTATTACTGAAAGTAAAATGAAAGAAAATGTTGTACACTGAAGTTTGATTATCTTGAAAGTGGAATTAAGAAAGAGTAGACGAATTTGCTGATTTAAAATGAGATCCAGCGGGATTTTACACACTTTGGAACCTTGCCGACGCCTCAAGCAATTCTCGATGGAAAAGTTGCGTCCGGCACACGCGCCAGTGGTAAGAATGCGTGTACAACGTTGCGTCACCGACAGTCAACAACCCGATGCATGTGCGCGAGCATAAAATCGGTAATTTTCCGATTCCCGAGTGCGACGTTACTGGTCAAATTATTATAATTTGCACCCGTGTCGTTTTGTTTTATACGAGCAGGATCAATGACGCAACGTCTTTTTCTCAGAGCGGTCTCGAGAAAGGGAAAAGTCGAGAAAACTTGAGAAAATCGCGCTAGGGAGCTTATCTAGCAATTTAGCAAATCAAAAAAGACGTAGCTAATCAAAACATATGTGGCAAATCAAAACATATGTAGCAAATCAAAAAAGACGTGGCAAATCAAAACATATGTAGCAAGTCAAAAAATATGTGGCAAATCAAAACAGACGTAGCAAATAAAAAAAACGTAGCAAATCAAAACAGATGTATCAAGTCAAAGGCGTATCAAATCAGAAACATGTTTAGCAAACAAGAATTATTTGAGCGACAAAAATTGAGTAAACCGAGAAAATTTTAGAAACTGAGAATTGTAAAATGGAGATCTGAATGGAAATTTGTATAGTGAAGAGTGAAGAGTTTAGACTGCGTTTAGATTTATAAACAAGGCACTGTGTCGTCTTGAGTTTATTTTTCATTCTTAAAAAGCATCTTGCTTTTAGACTATTGTCCTTTTTTATGAACGCGAGTAATATATTTATGTATGTGATTTTGTGTATTGCAAAATTGAATATTTAACGTAAACCGTACCTGCTTAAGGATTATTATTTATTATTTTTTGCTAACGAATTTTTAGAAAAAGCGTGTATATTTGTACAAATTTTTGTTAATATTATGAATAACTTTAGTTACGATGTAAAATGTGTGAATAGGTAACTATGTACACACTGTAAATAAAACGTGCCTTGTAAAGTATCGAGTACCAAGTATGATGTATATTTTAAAGAGAATACAGATATTTTACCAATATTCGCATAATTCTCCATTGTACATAAGAAATAAATTCGAAACATTGTAATTATACCTTAAGTCACGGTGTTATTCATTCTACCTCCTATTTTTATCCCCCTTTAAAAACCTTTTCTTGTTTTATTACTTTTATAAAATAGTTTTAGAAAATAATTTTCATGAGCGTTAAATAATTGTTTTTATAACAATTTTTATGAGAATTTTTATAACAATTTTTACAACAATTTTTATGACAATTTTTATAAGAGTTTTTATATCAATTTTTATAATAATTTTTATAACAGTTTTCATAACAATTTTTATAACAATTCAAATTTTTCCAGAATTTTTTGACGTCAAACTTAGTAGTTTTTATAATAATTTTTATGACAATTTTTATAACAACTTTTAGGACAATTTTTGTAACAATTTTTAAAAACACGAAATTATTACTGCTAAACAACATTAATGATAATTTAAAAAACTAATTAAGAAAAAGATTGCGAATAAGAATTAAAATTTTGAATTTATAGAGAAATATGAAAATCCTGAGCATAAAATAATAATGTGACTTTACGAGTCACGAAAGTTGAAATTCCAGTTGCATTTTCCCTCTCTCTGTCTCTTTCTCTCTTCATTCTTTATTTAAACAACAAAATTATTTATTTTGTGCTTTCACTTTCTTAACTAAGTAGTTTTTTATCAATAATTTGCGACCAGGACTTTGAGAAATGATCATCGAGTGTAGCAAAATAATTTTAATGAGAAAAGCGATGCGGGTGGATAAAGAGAAAGTTTGAAATCTGCAGATCGTTTAAATTCAAAGATGTTTCTCAAGCCGGAAGTTCGTACGCCGAGAAATCCAGATTCGATATACATAATTGTCATTTTTGAAAATGTCCCTTCATATCAAAATATGGACCGCAAAATGTAGAACTGCATTTATTAATCATCGTTATCAAACATTAATTATAAATATAATATAAATAAAAATAAATAAAAATTACAATTAGAGAATTGTAATTTTCGAAATAATTTGTTTTACACATTTTCAAGTGCAAAAAGAACTTTAAATTAAAAAAAATTTATAAATGTGCAAATTAATAAAAAAAAAATCGAATCATTGTAATTAGTTTGTTTTTTATTAATTGCTTCCTCATAAAGGAAGCTCTGTTTCTTTTTAATTTTTATTAATTAATATTTGCCATGTTCTTGAATAGAGAATATTCAATAATAGAATTATAATACTATTAATAGAATTTTTGCCATGTTCTTGAACATGTTCTTGAATAGAGAATATTCAATAATAGAATTATAATACTATTAATAGAATTATAATACTATTAATAGAATTATAATACTATTAATAGAATTAATGCAATTAATAGAATATTAATACTAATTAATATTAAAAATATTAAACCGTACGAAATAAAAACTTAGTTAAGTAACAATGCCAGCATTGTTGTTTACCTAAGTTTTTAATTCGCACGAAAAGTTTTGCCGTACGAAATAAAAACTTAGTTAAGCAGCAATGCCAGCATTGTTGTTTACCTAAGTTTTTAATTTGTACGGCAGAATAAATAGATAATAGAATATTCTTTTTTGTGAGAAGAAATTCAATCAACGAAGGGAATAAATATTTACTGATGACATTTTAATAAAAGGATAAAGAATGGTCTTCTTTCAACAACAAAATAAAGATTGATTTTCTTTTGAAAGGGAAGAGCAATTTTCCTGATGGAGCTTGAAAACTTTATAGTCATGGGATGCTCAACACCTTGATATATTATAAGAGTGGTAACAAATAGAACGAAGTAGTGAATATGCTTTTGCGTAACACTCCAACACCACGTCAAGATCACTCGAGATTTCTGAGCGGATCGGAGGGCACTGGCTGAGGCTTTAAAAAGCGTCCGCATCCTGTTATTAAGCATCGTTAAGTGGTTCGTTATGACAAATCAAGATTTTTCTCAGCCCACACAGTTCGAAACAAAGGGCACTCGAAACTTATTATATATAACATCCTGCCCAGGAAACATCTTCTTCTGTGCTAACAGATTTGCCGCCAGATGCTAAACAACCTTCACATGTCACCTCACTTGTAAATTTATTATTTTTTAATAACAGTCGCTATACATATCTTCAATCTCTTCAATCTTCATTCTCTGATCATGAAAATCTCCTTTATTTTATTCCAGTTGTCATTTTATTCCGGCTGCACAAAATACCCTTTTGATCACCAGTCTTCACCTTGCGTGACTTTGGCTGAATTTGCTCCAATTTGCTTCGTGGAATCTTCTGTGGATTAGATTTCACAATCCGCAATTCTTTCACAATTTTTAAAAACGTCTAGACATTTCTTTTGTTCTTTCCATTCTTTCCATTCTTTTTTTTATTTTTTTTTCTTTTTTTCTTTTTCATCAATTGATTTTTGAATTCTGTCATTCTGTGAATTTGATCATTCAATGCATTTTTCATTTTGCTTCCTCAGAGGGAAGCATTGTTTTTTATTGATTCTCAATTGAATAATGACTTTTCAAATGAATAATGATAAAAAAGGACTTGAAATTAATAATGATAAAAAAAGATTTCAAATGAATAATGATAAAAAAGGACTTGAAATGAATGATAAAAAAAGATTTCAAATGAATAATGATAAAAAAGGACTTGAAATGAATAATGACAAAAAAATATTTCAAATGAATAATGATAAAAAAGGACTTCAACTGACAATGATCATTTGAAATTTTATGGTAAAATTTTAATTGGTAAAATGATGTAATATTTTACCAATAATTGCAAAAATCAAATAACAAGAAGTATAAAAATGGAATAAAATAATTCAGGACGTATTCACCTCGTAAATACCTCAAGTTTTTTTCAGGTGATATAAAATCTCACACGTCCCACAAGATCTCATAAATTCCTCGTGTAAGCAGCGATGTTCCCATCACCAGGATTCAAGTTTTTCGAATACGCTCTCTTTGATGCTCATTCATGAATCAGCAATCCTGTGGCCATTAAAGAGTATCGTGTTTATGAATCATTGGATATTAAGGATCATGGCCAATAGCACCTGTCCATCTCGTTATTATGAAGAAAAGCAAACCGCATGACAATTGGCTAATAGGGTTGGATCTGATGATAGTGAAGAAGCGGCGGTTCTTCTTAAGCGTCCTCGTTCGAAAAAGGAGACGTGGAAATTGTTTCATAATGAGGGTGATGTTAGAACAACGCGCCGTATAGTTGAGTAGTCTTTGTTTTAGAGTCCCCCTTGGGGTCCTGAGTGAGCGTTTTACCACACAGGTAGAGAATGCGGTTCGCGGTGGTTCCCCCATGCTCCCATGCTTCCCTCTAACGCGTTCGTACTTGTCTCCACACGCACAGGCACAAGTACTTGCAACAGAGAAAACTATACAGGGTGATCCACACATCTTCAACAAATTGCAACTCATCAGCTTCGTCAAGACTCCTCGTCTTCATCGAACTGCAAATTTTGAATTTTGGCGAATTGTGACTTTTTAATTTTTAAAATTGTGACTCTTCAACTTTGTCAAATCGCTTCAGATTCATCGAATTGCAAATTTTCAAATTAATCAAATCGAAACTCATCATCATCAAATTGCGAATCTTCAAATTAATCAAATCGCAACTCAGCTTCATCAAATTGCAAATATTCAACTTTATCAAATCCAAACCCAGCTTCATCAAATTGCGAATCTTCAAATTAATCAAATCGAAACTCATCTTCATGAAATTGCAACTCTTCATGAAATTGCAACTCTTCATCAAATCGCAACTCTTCATCAAATCGCAACTCTTCATCAAATCGCAACTTCTCTTCTTTGACAAAATGCAATTTTTTATTCCCATCAATCCGCAACTCTACAGCTTTACGAATCCTCTTCGATTTCAACTTTTCAGCTTCATTAAACTAAAACTTTAGCTTCGTAAAATTGATATCCTTTAGCTTCATCCAACTAAAACTTTAGCTTCGGAAAATTGATATCCTTTAGCTTCATTAAACTGAAACTTTAGCTTCGTAAAGTTGATACCCTTCAGCCCCATTGAAGTGAAATTTTAGCTTCGTAAAGTTGATACTATTGAGCTTCATCAGAATTTAAACTTTAGCTTTGAAAGTTGATACTCTTTAGCTTCGTAAAGTTGATACTCTTTAGCTTATCGTAAAGTTGATAATCTTTTGCTTCGTAAAGTTGATTCTTTAGCTTCATAAAGTTGATTCTTTAGCTTCATAAAGTTGATACTCTTTAGTTTCGTAAACTTGATACTCTTTAGCTATACATAAAGCTAAAAATCTTCGGAAGCTAAAAGTCGAAATTATTCACATTTATCAAGCTAAAATTCTTCAAGCTGAAACTTGCTTCAAACTCATCAAATTGGAACTCTTCATTTGTATTAAACTGGAATTCTTCATTTCCATCAAACTGGAATTCTTCATTTACAACAAACTGGAACTCTTCATTTGTATCAAATTAGAATTCTTCATTTCCATCAAACTTGAATTCTTCATTTTCAATAAACTGGAACTCTTCATTTGTATGAAATTAGAATTCTTCATTTCCATCAAACTGGAATTCTTCATTTACAACAAACTGGAACTCTTCATTTGTATCAAACTGGAATTCTTCATTTACAACAAACTGGAACTCTTCATTTGTATCAAACTGGAATTCTTCATTTCCATCAAACTGGAATTCTTCATTTTCAGCAAACTGGAATTCTTTATTTCCATCAAACTCGTACTCTTCATTTTCAGGATAAATTTGGCTGCCAGTAATCTGAAAAATAAAACAAATTAATATAATTTAATCGAAAATTGTTTCATCATGTCAATAAACACGACCTTATCATCATCATCATCATCATCATCATCATCTTTATTATAATTAATATTTTAATATATCAATATCTTCCTTCATCAAATTATCTCTACTATTTTCATCTCTCATTAATTATCTCCATTTATATTATTATTTTATTATTACTGTTTTAAACTATCTTTTTTTCTTTGTTTTCAACTATCATCTGGTTAACCGAACGATAAACAAATAATTAAAATCAGTTTATAAAAGACTACGAATCTCACTTGAAAAAATTATCCGACTATTTTAATATAATTTAATTATTATATAATTATTATAATTTATTTATTTATTATTTTTTTAATTATTATATAATTATTATAATTTATTTATTTTAATCAAATTGACATGATTGTCAAATGACTAATTGAATTTAATGTAAAATGTAAAAAAAACGAGTTAAAACGAGTAAACTACTCAAAACGAGTTTGTGTAGCTTAAAAATGGGTTAAAATGTAGCTTAAATGGGTTTTGAGTTGAAGAAATTGATTCTAATACCTTTTCTTTTGAAAAAAGCAACGAAAATGAAAAGTGTGGAAGAATTTGGAGCGAAAACAATGCTTCCCTATGAGGAAGCAAAATGAATTGAGAAATAAATTTTCTCAAAACTGAAATTTGAATTTCTGAAACTGTCAGGATGACTGTCTGGATAATTGTCTGGTTGACAGTTTCAGTTGAAGATTGAAGTTAGAAATTGAAGAGGAAGAGAAGAAAGCGTTGAGATGTTTGGAGCGATGAGATCTAGAGTATTAATGGAATGATTTGGCCGAGACACCCTGTATAAAAGAGTAGAGCTTGAGACCCTGAGGTCCATATACAATACACACATATGGGTGAAGCAGCTCGTGTCCCATGACATCCACCACCATTCTCCATACTGAGTTGGAGGACCCCCCTCGCTTCAGTCAACCCGCCCACCATTCTTCCCAGGATTCAAGATGACCATGTACTATCCAGGTAATGGCTTTATTTCCAACAGATAAACTCGCTCTCTCTAACTCTGGTCGAGCATCATCTCCAAGCAATATACTACTCACTTGTCGACCTTTTTTCTTCGTTCCCGGCAACACGGTTTTAGTCCTCCGCACTCCGCTTCCTCGCCTCGCCATCTTCACTCGTCCATTTCGGTCCCGCTGTCTTAATGACAATTTCAGGTAGTAAGAATGTTGAAAACGAAAAATCTCTCTTAACGCCGGCGTTCCCGCTTTACCCCCGGGTGTCCAGGGCAGGCTGTGGTGACCTCTCATCGGCACTCTTTGTAATATGTTACTCACTATGTCGCAACAGAATTTCCATCTTAAGAGGATACGATTAGGGAAAATTTTAGTTACCACCTGAAACATTTTCGAACCCCCGGGGACCGTTCGTGCCAAGCGATGAGTAATCCTGTATAAACGACCACCATCCGCTTTCAAATGAGACCCCCCTCGATGAATTGGATCCAGGATTTTTTGATCGGCTTCTTTCAAGTCCTTTGAACACCAAATTGGCGACGTGTGCAGGTCCTGGCAAGAAGCGAGCGCTTTTGCCATCTTCAACTTGGAATTTCGTCTCTTATCCGTTAATGCTGTCCTTCCTGGAAAACTAAAGATGTAAGCTTGTTAAATGTGGAGGGAGAGGCTTCTTGAGTGGCAACTACTCATATTTTGTCGGCTGTTTTTAATCTTCACGTGAAAAAACAGTCATTAATAGATAGAACTGTCAATGGACCCTTTCAACTAGGGATATAAATTGTTTTCTTTACTAAAATATTTTCCCTCTTTTTCGTTTTTACAATCATTCACTACAACATTCTTTTTTTAAGCGGCTGTGTATTTTCTTTTTATTTTTATAATTTATACTTGAATTCTTAAAAATGCTTACAAATTATCTTACAAATTATGTAAATATGTTTGTAGTTACCCATTTATGGTCCTTCTGGACTGCGAGTTTATTTGTGGTAAATAAAATAAAATAAAGAAAAAGTTCTTGTGGAAATTAAATAAAAATAATTAGATAATAATAAATAATTAAATAAAAATACGTTTTTACATTTTAGAAAATTTTTGGAACCATTAAAATTTCAGTTGGCGCAATTCAAACCAAAAGTTTGTAAATAACCATCAAGTTTTTGTAAAAATGCACTAAAATTTATGGAAATTTGAGAAAAGTTTGGAAATTATCGATTACCAATTGAAAAACATTAAATTATCCTTCCCGAAATCGAAAAATACCACTTTTATTAATATACAATGGAAGGGACAAATCTATATTGTTTTTCGAAATTATCAATTTGTTGAGAAAACATCAAAATTTGGGGGAAATTCTACAAAAGTTTGAGAATAATCATCAACAAGTTTTGAGGCAAATAAAGTTCCAAACGTTCAAATGAACGGAATTTTTATTCTATTTTTAAGAATTCAGATTTGTCCTAAAATATTATTTTACGTAATAATTATTAACTTTTCTTATTTTTGTTAAAAACAATTGTTCATTTTCATTACAAAAGCGTGTTTTTTAATAATTAAAACGAAAAGAAAATATTTCGTTCAAATGAACGTTCCGAACTTTAAGTAAATAAAGTTTTGATGAAAAAGTACCACAAAAGTTGGTGGAAATTCTACAAAAGTTTGTGGATTATCAACAAAAATGTTTGGTGGAAATGCACCAAAAGTTGGTGGAAATTTTACAAAAGTTTTTAAATTAAACCCCAAAAATGCTGATGGAAGAAAAAGTTGACGGATATTCTAAAAAAGTCTGTAACGAAAAAAACAAAATTTGTTAGCGAAAATCCACCAAAAGTTGATGGAAATTTTACAAAAGTATGTGAATTATCACCAAAAAGTTTTGGTAAAAATCGCACCAAAAGTTAGTGGAAATTCTACAAAAATTTGTAAATTATCTCCAAATGTATGCATTCAAAAGATTATTATAATTTCTTTTTGTTGAATTCTTTTTGTCAAATTCTTTTTGTCGAATTCTTTTTGTCGAATTCTTTTTGTCGAATTCTTTTTGTCGAATTCTTTTTATATTGAATTACTGTTTGTATTTTCATTATTAAATTTTCCATTCATTAAATTACTTGGCACGAAATACTGCATACACTTTTTTCACAAAATTCCGCATTTCACGGAATTTGGAAAGACAAAGCAAGTTGTAGGTCTGCAAAGAATTTCACGGGTTTCCGGAGATTTTTACAAGTTTCAGGACTTGTTAGAGACTTTAAGGGATAACAGTAAATGTCACAGGATATCAAATCCTTTTAACGATTTCACGCATTTCTTCGGAGAACTTGTAAGATAAGTATTTGGCATTTCTTTTCATTTTACAATTTAAAATATCACAAACAAATGTGTAAAGATTTTTAAGTTTACATTTAATCTCCAAGATTAGATAAAAATCACCTATTTTTCTTAAATTACATTAAATTAGAAAAACGTGTTTTATACAAGATTCCAGGATTCGTAACTACTAAAATATCTTAAGAATGCAAGAGAATTTCCAAGTTTTCGGAACAAAGGTTTCCGTTTGGAAAGTTCTAATGGACATGTCAGTATTTCTTAGTTTCATTTTTCAACTTCATATATGGACCATACGAATGTCTTCTTTTCTTCGTTTTAATACAACTTAGATATCTGGTTTTAAATTCATTCGCAAGTTGATTTGGACATTAAATACACTCTCATTATTGAAGATAATGTAAAAATCAAAATTGGAATCAAAAAGTTTAAAAATTGATTAAAAATCACAAAACGTTTCAATAAGTTGACGAATATCAATAAAAAATTTCAATAAAAGTTTTAATAAAATATATTTATGTTCTGTAATTCTATAGATACTAAATCAATTTCACAAATTGTAATTTTCTTTTTGTCTTGCAAATGTTAATAATAAAATGAAGACGACTTTTTTAATTGGGATTTTTTTTTAATACACTAAAGTTATCTAATTAAAGAAAAATATCAAATACCAACACTTTCTGAGTTTGTACATAGTTTTTTTATTTTAAAATAAAATTGCGAAAATATAATTTGAAATTTTGAAAACTAGAATCAAATGTACTTCCTCTTTGAAAAATCACTTTAACACATTTTGTAATAACCTAATTTTAACATTTAATATTTAAAAATAAACTTTTGATTAGAATTTTACAGCCAAAGTCGTAGAATTAATTGTAATCCAAAAAAGAAATTGTTAAACTAACTTTCTTTAAACATTGTTCATGGTAAAAACTTCTACTTAAATTGTTCATGCAATTTTTTGAAATTTGAATGAATTGATTATCGTTGTTAACAAATTATCGTAAGAAGTCATAATTTATTAATTAAAAAACAACATAAAAAGTATCACTATCAAACACGTTAAGTTAGAATCTAGATTGTACAAAAGCTTTATTTTTGATTAAAGTCAAGAAATTACTTTTTTATTCTTTTAACTCTTTTGTTCTAAGCTTTGCTAATTTCATTTGTAGAAAATTTCTGAAAACATTAACAATAAAGATTGATAATTTCCCTTCTGTCTTCTATTTTCAGTTTTGTTATAAGTTCAATTGAAATTTATTTGTAATGTAATGTATTTGTAATGTATATTATTTGTAATAATATTATTTATATATTTATAATAATATACATGTAATATTTTTAACACATAATGTTTTTGTAAAAATTTCAAAAAGATAATGTATTCTTGATGTTTTGACATGTGGTATTTTGTTAATTTTGCTAAACATATTTAAAAAAAAATGTTTAAAAATATTAAATTTTTAAATTTTTAAGAAATTGTTTTTTAAATGACTTACGATTCTATTTTCTGCGCTTAACACATCATGCTCTAAACCTATAAGAATAATGTTAAGCCAAAAATGTTTGTTCTCGTTTTGCTTTTGATATAAAAAATTAATTTTGTTTTTCTTCAAACAATGTGCTCAAAATATAAGGCTTGTTCACTTTTCCCATAGAATTTTTAGGGATTTTATCAACTACTTTTAAAACAGTCGGCACTGCATAATTTGGTAGTGATTTTTTACCAAATTTTCGTAACTCTGATAAAATTAGTTCTGTGTTTTCCCTTAATACAACAACAGCTGCAACCTGAAATCAGAAAATTATTCGCTATAAGATATAATTTGTTATAAAAGTTTCTATATAAGTAATTTATTAAGTTTGTTATAAAGTTGTTTCTATTTAAAATGAAACTTCATTTTTGAAAAAAATAAGAACCTTTTTATGTAATGTTATTAATCATTACAAAAAGCAGGATATTATTTTTTAAAAAATTTACAATTTGGTTATCAATCAGTTTAGATTCTCACTTTTCTAAATGTCATTTTTTAAAAATGTCTATGCAAAATTTTTAATCACGAATGGTTAAGTAATTGATTGTTTTCTATCAATCTAGTATTAGATAATTTAGTTAAATAAAATCCAGTTTAATATTTACAAGAAAATTTTTACAAAAATGTTAATTTTATTATTTAAAAAAAATGTTTTTTTATTATTTTAATAAATTAATTTTATTATTTTAAAAAAATGTGAATAATTCTATTTTTTTTTTAATTTTAATATTCAAAATAAATATAATAGTGAAAGGCAACTTTTTTTTGTGAAACACAGGGTCACGTTCTTGCCTTTATTTCTTGGGACATAAATTTCTTGAATCAGCGTAAGCATCATTCGACGGAATCAATCATCTTTTTCGCCTCTTCTGTAAGTCGTGTTAAAATTTATAAACTTCTCTAATTTAACATTTGTCTTTTCTTCAAACACACGGAGTCTCAATTATAAGGTTGCACCAATTTTTTATAATGTAAAATTACGCTTGGATAAACATCAAATGTTTTAAATTATAAAAAAAACAAAACATAATTTTACATGACTATGAAAAAACATGACTTTTTGCTCTTTTTAATACTAATATTAATTCTTTTTTAATTTAGAAAAGTTTAATTGAAAATCTTACCTTTTGACCCCATGTTGTATCGGCAATTCCAAGGACCGCACAATCAATAATATCCGGATGTCCCAAAATGACTGTTTCCACTTCCAACGCACTGACTTTGTATCCTCCAGACTTTATAATATCTACCGAAGTTCGCCCAAGAATTTTGTAAATATCATTTTCGTATTGAACAGTATCTCCTGAAATAACAATCACAAAATGAACATCTTAAAAACATTACTTGTGAAAAAACAATATTGAATAAAAATAGAGTTTAAATAAACAATAGAGTTTAAATAAACAATAGTGTTTAAATAAACAATAGTTTTTTTTTTAACAATAGAGCTTAAAATACATAATTATTTTAGATTTACTTAAATTATTATTTTTATATTCATCTACTTCTGTGAACAAATGAGTCTTTCAAAATGCTGTTAATATTATAAAATAAAGTTAACTTTGTGTTATTATACTATTACAAATAGTAATTATACTATTACAAATCAACGATAATTGATAAATTTAAAAAGCACTTCTTTAAAATAAATTGCGGATGTATAAAAATAAAATGTACATCATATTAATTACCTGTTTTAAACCATCCATCAGAAGTGAATGATTTTGCAGTCACGTCCGTCCTTTTCCAATACTCTTTAAAGACACTTGGACCTTTGATTTGCAAATCACCAGAAGTAGGACCCGAAGATTTTGAAACAATGTTACTTTTTTCTGAAGTTCCATGCACAAGAACTGCAGTATCACAACCACCCTGCGATTCTGGCTTTGTTATTCGTACTTCCACACCTGGCAAAGGTGTTCCAACTGTTCCTAAAAAGTGTTCATAAAAAAGTTTTCTTAATACACATGTGACACTCAATAATAAACTTTTAAGTTTTTATAAAGCGTGTTTAATATTTTATCAAAATTTCAAATCTTGAATTTTAAAAATTTAAATTTTTAATTTAATTTTTTTTAAATACTGTTCCTTTTATCATATCTGAATTTAAAAAGAGTACAATTTATTTTTTACCTGGAATGCGTTCGCCTTCTAAAGGATTCGACAAAGTCATTCCCGTTTCTGTCATTCCATATCTTTCCAGCAAACGATGCCCCGTAATTTCCTCCCATCTGTCGAAAATTGGTTTAGGCAAAGGAGCAGATCCGCTAACCATTAATCTGCACACACAATACCAGTTAGAATTTAAATTGGAATTCCAAATGTCTTCATTTTAAGCTTGAAATTAGAGTTAAAATAAAATTAATTTAAATTGGAAATATTTGAAAAAAGTACAATTAAAGAAGTAATGATGATAATAATAATAATAATAATAATAATAATAATAATAATAATAATAATAATTTAAACACAATGTTTAAAGACTTGCCTAATTTTTGTACTACAAACATTATGAATGTACTCCTTTATTTTCGGTTGCTTATTAAAAAGTTGCTCATACTCTTGTATCAATTTCATGTAAATAGTCGGAACTGCCATGAAAACATTTGTTCTCTCTGAATTTTGTAAATTAACAGCTATTAATTGACTCCAGACAGAGGATGCTTCAAATCTTGGTAACATAATGCATCGTGCGCCGACATATAAAGGACACAAGAGCAAATTTATAACTCCATGAACGTGATTTAAAGGCAGCGTGTGTAGAATAATATCTTTGCTGTTGTACTTCCAAGCTTTCACCAAAGAATTAACTTGCGCCTGTAGATTCTTATGGCTCAGAACCACACCTTCATTAATTAATTAGTGTTACTTTAAATTGAAACCAACTTTATTTCTACCTACAAATGACGTCTTAACTAAAAAATTTGCTTTTTCGAAAGAAAAACAAGAAAAACGGGAGACAACAGATACAAAAAAACTCTTAATTCAAATATTTTAAAACATAATTATTTCTACATTCTAGATTTTTAGTATGAAATTGTAAAATGAGGAAAAAATAATATTAGTATAAACTTGTATAAGTAACAAACAAAAAATATATATAAAAAATTGTAATCTGAAAAAATGCAATCTTTTTGAAAATCAATTAATTGAAAGAGTGTTTAAAGAGTGTTGAAAAAGTGTTTAAAGAGTGTTTAAAGAGTGTTGTAATTGAAGAGTTAAAATAGGATGAAAAGAATTTTGCGATGAAATTACGGGTAACAAAATTGGATACACATTTACAAACTAGTAAATTTAATTTTTTGCAGTTATGATAATTTACCTTTTGGCTTGCTAGTTGTTCCGGAAGTGTAAATAAACATAGCATTGCTATTGTTATAAAAATTTCCTTTTACACCTGCCTCCAGTGAATTTTCGAATTCATGTTCCAGTAATTTATTATTCGCTACTTTTCCGTCTACTTTCATTGCTAATACTCGAAGAACATCATCGAAAATTATTAACCGTTTTTTTGATTTAGCAACAACTGATTCAATGATAGGTGCATGATCCACGGTTGTGATTATGACTTTCGCATTCGCATCGTTAATATAATAATCGAGAACAGACGCAGGATGTTGATCACTTAATGGCACAGCTAGAATATCAGTTAACAACAAATTAATAAGAAAATAATGTAGTTAATAGCAAAAGATTATTGTAACAATAATTGTTACAATTTACGCCATTGAATGGCGTAAATAAAATCATTAAATAAATTATTTAAAATACGTTAAACTTGAATGTTAATTTGAATGTTTATTTTTACGATTAAAATAATAAAATATTTTACTATTCAAGCAAAAATGAAGTAATTGCTTTTATTTCGATGACAACTGTACTTAAAATATCTTTATAATTTTACCAATTTGACCACTAATCCAACAAGCCCATTGAACAATAACATATGAAGCATCATTTGGCATTAAAAATGCTATTCGCTCCTGCTGAGCTTCACCAAGAAGTTCATTTAATTGATTAGCTAACTGTCTTGCACTTAAGAAAATACCACGATATGTATAATCTCCGTGCACATCACGTAGAGCAGTTTTGTCACCGTAGTGTGTTGCTTGTTTAAAAACAGGCAGAACGTCGTTTGACAACTGAAAAAAATCAAATCACTTTACAAATACATTATTAACAATTATTAACATTATTACAATTAAACATTTAATATCACTTTTCAGTTTTCAGAATTCAATTATAAATTTCAGTTTTCAAAATTTAATTATAAATTAGACTGTACATATTAGAAATAATCATTAATTTGTAATTTAGTATACAGACTTATATAAAGTACATAATAAAGTAAATATAAAGAAACTTTTTACAATCATACCTGATTTGTATCGGAAGGATTAAAAGCAGCTTTCGCGTGTTGATGGGTTTTTCTCGAAACAATGGGTTTATGAGTACGAGTAATTGCATTAACAAATAAAAACAACTTTCTTCTCATTAGAGAACTCATTTTTAATTTTAATCCTTTGCTCCTTCTATTAGAAACAATTTGAAATATGTTAGTTTATTAAAAGTTTAAATTTAAATTGATAAAAGTTTTTGCAAAATCTTGACATAACCTTTCAACTTACCGGCAAAGAAATTATTCTTTTACAAGCTGGAAATAAGTAGTAAAACTTCAAATATACATAAACAATTTTGGAATACTAAGGAATTATGTGTATTTATAAATAAGGCGCCTTCATGTCTGCAAAATTACGTCACAGTTTTCAAAACGATCTCGAAAGAAATTACGCCCACCTGTCCGGATCAATAATTTGTACAATTCTCCTTCTGTATATTGTTCTCAGAACATCGTTTTGATTTACACTCCTTTAAATAAACTAATTAAATCAAACTGTTCAGGTTTTCGCGAATTAAAATTTAATTCTAAATAACATTAAAAAGAAATCACCGGGATATGACACAGCTGTCATTAAATATCGTCTGCTATTGTTTGAAAAATGCAAAATGGGGTCATTCTTTCAAAGCACTTCTCAAAGCTATAGTCATAATTAGTTTGATAAAAACATTATAGCTTTTATTAATTTTTTTTCCTGACACTATTTTTTTAAGAAGAAAATTTGTTTTTTACAATAAAAACTTTGTAAAATTAAATACTGACCTAACCTCTATTTACACAGAATTGTGTAGAGAATTTTGATTGGTTGTCAGAAAATGTTTGTTTCTTTTCCACCAATCGCATTGTGATTATAGAAAGCATATTATTGAAAATGGCTCCAAAGGGGGAACACGTGCATTTTGTTTTTGTCACATTGTTGTCATTGAATTTTCTTAAAAATTATATCGCTTAAGTTTAATTCAAAGTATATTTTTTAAAAAGAATATTATAATTTGTACATAAAAATGCCTGTAGATCAGAAGAGAATTAATGGTCCTGAGGTATCAATTCCTTACAGTGTTTATATTGACAGAAGTGCTAAAAGCAAATCACAATCAAATTTTTTAAAAAAGAGAGAAGATGGAAGAGAATTCAATGAATTGAGGAAAATGTGTAAGTTTTTATTTCCAGATGCAACAAATTGTAATTTAATTCATTTCATTTAAGTTGCAAGAATATGTCAATTTGACTGATTTTGAGGTTATGTATTCGTATACTTTTATAACAACACAAATATATTTTGTTTTAAACATAATTTACAGTTTTTAAAGTTGGAATCGTGAGTCAGGCGAAAGGATCAGCTTATATAGAAATGGGCCGAACAAAAGTTATTTGTTCTGTATTTGATCCAAGAGAAATTCCAAATAAAACTAACTATTCCCTTCAGGGAGAATTGTTTTGTGAATTTAAATTTGCGACTTTTTCCACTGCAAAGCGAAAAATTCATCAACAAGATTCAGAAGAAAAAGAATATAGCTGTGTTATGCAAAAAGCTTTAGAACCTGCGGTGTGTCGTGTAAGTTTTTCATTTGTTGCAACCTGAAAAACGTAATCCCAATTTAACGTTTTTCTTTTATTGCAATTATTAATTTTATGCTTTTGTTACAGAACGAATTTCCCAATTTTCAAATAGATATCTACGCTTTAGTTCTTGAAAACGGAGGATCAGCTTTGGCTGCAGCTATCATGGCTGCAAGTTTAGCTTTATCGAACGCTAATGTTCCAATGTTTGGTCTCGTGACTGCAGTTACAATGGTATACAATTTTTAACATTTAAATTTAATATTTAAACATGTCAATGTTGAATATTAATATTCAATTTAATGTTAACTATGTTTGCAGGGAATCCGTGATGAAGTTGCTTTTCTTGACCCAACAGCAGAAGAAGAGTCATTTTGCTTATCGTTATCAAAAAAAGAAATAAAAGGACAGAAAAATCATGGGATTTTAGTACAAGCATCGATGACACAACATTCACAGATTTCTGAATTCTTCTTTTTCGGAAGCTTGGACTTGACTGTAATTAAATTACAAATAGAAAGTCTCAGTAAAGCTGAGGAACAAATATTTCCAGTGATGCAACAATCTTTAGTTAAATCTGTAACGAAATTATTAAAAAGGAATTCAAGTCAAGAAGAAACAGAATCTTAAAATTTATGGAATTGTTTTAAATTCTATTTTTAATATAAAACTGATTTATTTACCATTTTGATAATAAATTTACATTAATAGTAAATTGTGTTTTGTTTTATAAGTAGAATAATGATACCTAGTCGTAGAGTTTTATTAATAAGGTTCTTAGTGGAAAATAGAATTCTAATCTTCAGTCTTCTGGTTTTTCTGGAGGTGGTCCACATGGCTGTAACATCTTTTCCATTAGATTAAACCTTACGCGAGCTTTGGCTTCATTTTCGGCTATAGCAAAGAAATTAAGAAGATCGTAATGACCCATGTAAGAACTGCAAGAATCTCGATGCTGATTGACAAGCCATTCATACTTTGTTGTATCAGCGTGACCGGTTCCAATGTACTTTGATTGGAGATGCTCCAATTGACTGTGAATATTATATCGTTCACCCATTCTGCAAAATAAAAATTGCTATTTACTATTTGGCTGTAGATGGAAAAAATAAAATTTTAATACAGTTTAAATTTATATAATATAATTCAATATAAGTATTCAATGTAACTCAAATCTTGAAAAACGCATTTAGAAACAAAAATTTATTTTACAGTCTACAAAGGTCTTAAACATATAATTATTGTTATAAATCCTAGATTGTAAATATATCTTACTTCCTAGAATTAATAAAATATCCTATATCCAAATTATAAGAATTTATGTATTAAATACACGTACCATGTCAAATTGACACAATTTTAAAACACTGGTTAAGAATTAGTTATTTTAGGCATTTCTGTTAAATTATTGAAATTTTGTTTACAGAATTTATAATTCTATGAAAGTTATATTATGTATTTTATATTTGCATACCTTAAATGCTTGCAGTTGATTAAAAAAGTATTTTTAAACAAAAGTCCCTTCTCACTTTTATTCTAAATGTCAGATTCACAAACATAACCTCAATTCTCGCGAAAACAAACTACGACGATGACGTCACGAATTTTTAACCTCCAACCAATAATATCAGTTGACGTTTAATTCGTAGCCAATGAAAATTGAGATTTCTTGCAGTCACTTGTAAATAAGGCTTTAAATTTGTCTTGTCAATTTTGTCATTTTGTGTGTGCGTATTAGTCAGGTTATGTTCGTCATGTTGTAAGGAAAACGTTTTGAAGAGTTATTTACAAAATTGCTATTTTCAATAATAAACTGAGTGGGAAGTAAAATAAAATGGGTTCTAGTAAACGTCACAAATCTGATAAATGTCGAGAGCAAAAGAAAAAAAGGCACAGAAGTCGTTCTCGATCAGTTTCTGTTGAACGAGTTGAAAGGGATAAAGAAAGACACAGGCATCATAAAAAGCACAAGAAGAAAGAACGCAAAGATCATGACAGCGATAGTAAGTAATTGTATTTACAATTTATTAATTTTTATAGTTTACTTCAAAATTACTTTTTTTATATTCAAACAGTTTAAACAATCAAAAGCAAATGTTTGAAAAATTGTAGCAAAACAAGAAAGAGTAATTATTCAATAATTTATCGATGTAATAAAAGTCGTTATTTCATCATCTGAGAATTAATACCAATTCTGTTTTTAGTTGAAATAGTCAGTGCACCACCGCCTCCAAAAATATCTAGATCGCACTTGGCAACACCTCCACCTCCAGACATTTCGAGAGATAAAAGCCCTTCTCCAAAGGGTGGCGGTTCACAGCTTTCCTTATCTATTGAAGAGACAAATAGATTAAGAGCAAAACTTGGTTTGGCTCCTTTAAACGTCCAGGAACCTCCAAAAGCAGATTCGAATGTATTCAAAGACGATTTGGGAGAATTTCACCATAAACCTGCTCCAAATAAAAAGGAAGAAGCCAGGTCTAAGAAAATTAGAGAAAAACTCGCTGTTTGGCGTGAAAAGAGACACATTGAAACTAAATTATCAAAAGTAAAAGGATTAGGTGATAGTGATTCTGAAGAAGATGCGAGAACTTGGATTGAAAAAAATAGGAAAATTCAATTGGAAAAGAAAAAAGCGGAAGAAAGGGTAATAAATTTAAATAAAGTATTTTATTCCTTTTATCAGTTTGCACGCAGTGTGTTCTAAACCTAAATGTCTTAATAAACATTTTGTTTATCAAGAAAAATGTCTAAACCTAAATGTCTTGATAAAATTTTAAAATAATTTTTAACAAAAGGAGAAATGTTATTGAAATAACACGAAAACAATCATTCCAGGCTAAGATGCTCGATCAGTTGGACGAAGAATTTGGAATTGGCAATTTGGTGAAAGAAGAGGTTCAAAGTGAAAGACATAAAGCTTACAGTGAAAGAGATCTGAAAGGTTTGAGAGTGGAACATGAATTCGTGAGTACTTTTTTAACACCTGTATTAATAATAATAAGTAATAATAGTAATTAATAATATTAAGTTTGAGAGTCAAGTGTTCATTATTAAATTATTAAATTTTGTAGGACAATTTTCAAGAAGGCAGAACAACGATTTTAACTTTAAAAGATCAAGATGTTCTTGACGATAATGATGACGTTCTTGTAAATGTGAACATGTTGGATGATGAACGTTACAAGCGAAGCAATATAAATAAAAAGAAAAAGCCTGGATATGACGCTTATGACGAAAGTAATCTGGATGAATTTGGCATGCCTATGAAAACCGTTTTGGATAAGTACGACGAAGAAATTGATGGTCAGAAGAAAGAAAGCTTCGCTCTAGGAATGAGCAACTTTAAAGAAATGAAAGAACGACAAGTTGAAATTGTCAAACAACGATTAGCTAACAAAAGATTAGAGACATTAAAACTTGCTGAACCAAAACTTGCAAGTGAATATTATAATGAGGAAGAGATGGCCAAGTTTAAGAAACCGAAGAAGAAGGTTGTTGATTTAAAGTCTGTTAATTAAAAAAAAAGAAAATGAAATTAAAAGTTGATTTAAAGTTGTTCAAACAGCTCCTTGATTCCGAAATTGATGAAATAATGACTTAAATTTTACTTTTAACTTCATTAGGAAATTAAATTAATTAAGAAATTACATTAAATAAGAAATTAAATTAATTAAGGAATTAAATTAAGCAAGAAATTAAATTTACTCTTAAATTCCAGATTCGCAAAATCCGATCGAAGAAGATGCTCAAAGCTGCGGATCTTGTACCCGATTCTAATGATTATTTGAAAGATTTAGGTAGTCGTCGGAGTCGTAAAACTGAAAGTAAGCCTAAAGAAGATGTAATGGATGTTGATGATTATGAAGGTGAGTTTCTATATTTAATTTTCGAGGGGTCATAAATGTTTTTATTCATGATAAAACTTTACTAGTTATATCATTACTTTTTGGCAATTTAGTTACGTTTTCAATGAACAGCGCCACCAGAACACTTATCCGGAATAAAGCTTGAAGAAGATGACAAGGAATGGAATATGAAGCTTGCTATGAAGAAGGCTAATCGCTTGAAGGCACCGCAGGCTAGTATCGAGGAAGTTGTCTCAAATTTAAAGCCAGATCCTGATAGAGAAAGTAGTCATGTTGGAAATATCGTTCTTAATTCCACAGCCGAATTTTGCAGAACTCTTGGTGACATTCCAACTTATGGTCTTTCTGGAAACAGGGAAGAAAATGTCCAGGAATTAATGGTAAACTAATAATTGCAATTATTAAAAATACTGTATTATAATTATTAAAAATCACTGTATTAAAAGTGCAGTAATTACTGTATTTTTAATAGAGTATACAGTAATTTCTTAAATATACAGATGAACATAAAATATGTTTTCCATTTCAAAATTACAGTTTTTCTTTTCATTTACAGGACATTCAGAAGGATGATATTGAAGATGAGAATATGGACGAATCGGACGATAATCATGGACGTGGGGCTTGGAACAGTGTCGAAACTGGTAAAGAAAGAATCAAAATTTATTTTATATTTTGATGACGAGGAATTTCACAAGCAATTTTTATTTCAGAAGAAGCAATTATCGAGACCACTGCATTGGAAGCTCCGATTTTAGATATAGAGCCTTCTCTCGGTCAAGGTGTTGGTGGAGCTTTAACTATGGCAATCAGTAAAGGGTATTTACAAAAAGAAGATTCAAACCGCCCCTCAGCTTCTCGATTTGCACATTTGCAAGCACAGAATTACTCAATTGAAGATAAAACTTATGGGTAATTAAAGAAAAGTTCTTGTAGTGAATGATAGTAAAATTAAATTGAAGGATCAATCGTTCAATTTAATCTCAAGATAAGATAGATTCAAATTAAGTTGATGGATTGAAATTAGACTGAAATTAGATAGATTCAAATGAAGTTGATAGATTAGATAGATTCAAATTAAGTTGATAGATTATATAGATTCAAATTAAGTTGATAGATTATATAGATTCAAATTAAGTTGATAGATTATATAGATTTAAATTAAGTTGATTGATTAGATAGATTCAAATTAAGTTGATAGATTAGATAAGAGGATTATTGATTGATTTCTATTTGAACTATATTAGGAAAGGTTAAGATTGTTAAAAAAATGATTAAAAACAATCTCGATTTTATTTCAGGGATGATGACAAGTTTGGAAGAAGGGATCGATTCAATGGTCCAACAACTGATTTTAAGGACAAGGATACTTTTAAACCAAACGTAAAATTGGAATACATTGACGACGATGGCCATGTTTTGAGTGCAAAAGAAGCTTTTCGTTATCTTTCTCACAAATTCCATGGAAAAGGTCCTGGAAAAAATAAGGTCAGTTTTTTGAATTGTATCATTTTTATGCATTTTAATCATTTTTGTATTCCATTACTAAATTATTGTAATTTAATTATTATACTATTATTATACTATGTATTGCGTATCAAATTTTTATTATTATAGTTATACTACTAATTATAGTTATATATACTATAGTTGTATTATATAATTATAATAATAATATTACAATATAATAATATAAATATAATAAGCTTTATTGTGTGTATTTTGAATTTAGGTGGAAAAGAGAATGAAAAAGTCTGAGCAGGAAGTTCTGATGAAAAGAATGTCTTCAACAGACACTCCTTTAGGGACTTTAAATTTACTCCAAGCCAAACAGAAAGAAACACAATCACCTTATATTTATTTGAGTGGTAGTAAACAATCGCAAACGTAAGTAAACTCTAACTTTGTATTCTATTAGTTAAAGACGCTGAATTTTTAACCAATTTTTAAAATTTTAACTTTCTTTTTTTCAGGGCTAATATATCTAAAACTAAACATTGATTGTATATATTATTTAAAACAAACGTATGCAAAAACTTTGTTTGCAGTTGAAACAGGACAATTCATAAAAGTTTGAAGAAAACAGTTTAATTCCTTTCTTCGAATTTAATACTTTGTTTATGTAATTGACTTACATAGATCAGTAGTGTTTATTATGTAATCACATTGAATTTAACAATTTCAAAATGTACTAGATTTTATTTCCCTAATAAAGTCTTAATCTTAAGGATGTATTAAGATTTCAAATTTATTGTTGAATCCATTTGGTTCCTTAAAATTATTTCCTTTTTGATTAAAAATCAATCGTAATTAAACAAGGTACTTTCTCATTATAGATGAGAATAATATTAATGGAAAATAAATATTGATAGAAAATAAATAATATTGATAAATTAAACAGAGTACTTTCTCATTATAGATGAGAATAATAATATTAATGGAAAATAAATGATATTGGAAAAAAAGTAATATTGATAGAAAATAAATAATATTGAAAAAGGATAAAAAATAAATTCTATTCTACAATAATATAAATAGTAATAATTATCTTTTCTCAAATTCATTTTAGCTATCTTTTTATTTACTCAGTTCAATCTGTAATTTTTAAATAAATCAAATCTCAATGTGTACACAAAGTGATTATAAATTTTTGTCAGTCACTTCTATTTTTGATAAGTTATGCTAATTGGTTTTATAAAAGATTTTTGCTTATTGCATAAAAAAGTACCATGAACGTTATTTACTGAATGATAGACAAATCAAATATTAATTTTACTACATCACTTAAGCAATTATAAAATGTACAACCGAACCAAGAAAAATAAAAAACCAACTAATTGACATAAATCATTTATTTAAAGTAAAATTACAATCATTATTGTTGAAAATACAAAAGTAGTAAAAAAAATTACAGGGCAAGGAACGTTTATTCTATGAATAAATGAAAGGCTTTTAACAGAATATACCCTCACATAACTAAATCGTTTATTACACTTGTAAGTACAAGCTAGCAAAGTCAAATTCAAATAGTTTATAGTATACACAAAAGTAATAGTCTGAAAAGTTCAGTTCAATGCCCTGACAGTTTGATTTGGAAAACGTACAAGAGTCAATGAATGGAAAAGTTTTTCGTCCAAAGAATTTAAATGCATCCATAGCTACGTTTACCATTCTTTTTTAAAAGAAGGACTGAAAAGTCACTTTCACCACAATTTTCCATTTAGAACCTTTCCTGTGTTTTGCAAACCCTTTTCCATTCATATTGTAAAGGCAGAGGGAATGGAAATTGAAATGCTTCCTTTGAAAGATTTAAATCGAAGTGAATTTGTTTTTTTTTTACTGAGAATCAAAGTTGATTAAATTTAAAGTTGACCGCAGTCGGCGATTGTGATTTTCTTTGAAGTTTTTCCATTGGGAGAACCATAGCTTTCTAGCTTTTTGACTACGTCCATGCCATCGACGACGGTACCGAAGACGACGTGTTTGCTGTCCAACCACGAAGTTTTAACGGTGGTGATGAAGAATTGAGAGCCGTTCGTGTTTGCTCCAGCATTTGCCATGGACATAACACCTGGACCGGTATGCTTCAAGGTGAAGTTCTCGTCTTCGAATTTTTCTCCAAAGATGGACTTTCCACCGGTGCCATTGTGCTTGGTGAAATCACCTCCTTGACACATGAAGTTGGGGATCACACGATGGAAGGAACTTCCCTTGTAGCCGAAGCCTTTCTCTCCTGTGCAAAGAGCACGGAAGTTTTCTGCGGTCTTAGGAACGACATCGCTTCTCAACTCAATAACGATGCGACCTGCTGGTTGCTCATCGACAGACATGTCAAAAAAGCATCTTGGGAGAACCATTGTAGATTGAGTTTCTGGGAAACTGTAAAAAACAAAGAAGACATTAGAATTCCTGCTTCAAATTTATCAAATTACTATTCTAAGTTCAACCTTCGTTACATAAGTTCGATTATTTTAAAAACTTGTAAATTGGCATAAAAATGTACAAACTTTCATTAACAGTTCACAACCTCTAGTCTAGGAATATTGATTTTTAATTTTTTACTTTTCAATTGTCTGTAATATTGCTGTAGTACACGAAGGAACGACAAAAAATACCCCAATAGAAAATAGAACCGTTTACTCTTTAAAAATGTAATAACTTTGCAAAGCAATAAAAATTATGGACAAGCAAAAAAGAGCTTTACTAGTATTTTCCGTGCTTCGTTTTGTTGTTAAATTGAAAGTAAAACTTACAAAGTTTTTAAACTAACTATAGTTTCTATGCAATCAATGACTTGTAATTCATGGAATTCGACCTCGACTAGAAAAACGTGCCGATGAAATGGCGGCTAAGAAAGAGAATAGGCGGTAATTTATGTCCTGCGGATTTATGTATGAAGCTTTTCATGAAATTTTATTGAATAATGTTTATGTTTAACAAAAGAAATAAGGTAAACGTTCAAATAAAGTATTTTTAAGAAAATTTGAGCCAAATACCGGTGGTTTTTTGAAAAAAGGGAGAAAGGAACGCCAACACCATCGTGCAATTCATTTAAGGATTTTGTTTGATTTTAAACTAAAAACTAGAATTTTCTTTTTTGTGGAGAAGCAGTATTGTTGGATAAATAAAATGATTGTGAATTCAAACTATTATTAATAAAACTTACCTTATTAAATAAGTTAGAAATCGAAGCGAGTCTGCAGAATGTTGCAAAACGTGTCGAGCGGAAATGACTGGTAGTGGAAAGCGAATGTGTATGTGTGAATTCACCAACACAAAACTCTATGGGAATTTTCCATTATCTACCGTTGAAGAAATAATCTCATTGGTTGGTTGCTTCCTTCCAAATCACGTGACTTTGGAGATAAACGACACTAGCGCTATTTTTAAATTTAAGCAAATGTTATTATTATCGAAAAGTAATTACACTGTTGATTATATTAAGTAGACCTTGGATTTTTGCATAAATTTTGTATTTTTATTTGGTACTATTTGATATCTATTCAATGGATTACCAGGATATGTTGAAATGTAATGGTCAGACGTGATAACGCGTCACAGTTTGTGGTTTCCCGCAAGAGGAGAGATCGATTAAAGAATAGTTTAGTAAATTTTAAGAACTTTTATTATTGTTTGAAAAAGCTTCACTTTTTAACATTATTTTCTGTCACAAATCTATGTTTCTGAAGTGCTTACAACGTTCGCAAACATTCATAAGTGAATAACTGTTTACATTTTCAAAAGGGACTGTCTTTTGTCATGACACTTATCATATACAATTTTTAACAATTAATCAAGCATATGCTTACCTCTGTAAAAAAAATATGCGCAATTGTTCTTCCGAAAAAGTGAGTAAATTTATATCAACAATTTCTGTAATTAATTTTTTGTATAAACAAATACAAGTGTGTTTTCACTTTTTAACCTATAAATGTAGTAAAAGGGATTTGCAAATGTGTTTTATTTTAAACGTACAAGCTACGCTTGATCTTTTAAAATATATTATTGTTTTTAAGGAGATAAATTGCAGCTTAAGTGTGGAATATTTAAACGTAAATTGTTCTTAAAACTATTGAAATAATAAGAATTTTGTGGTTTATTAAGTAGACTCGGAGTGAACAAAAGTAGTAATTATTTAAAATAACATTATAATTATGTTTATAATTCAATATTGTTGTGTATTTATTTATTATTAAGGACTATTTAAAAACACAAAGTATCAAATATTCTTTAAACTACAATTTCCAATTGTTTAGTACACGTATCTTTATTCAATTTCCTTTGTTTATTTAAATTTTATTTATTGTTTTTAGCTTTGTTTGTTCAGTGAATAAATACATATAAAAAATAAGTAGGTCTGTAAAAAAGCCAACTTTTGTATCACTTGCCTTCATAATACTGATAATAAAGCTTTTTTTTCTCAAAAATTGCAAAATTTGAAAATAATTGCTTAAAAATTTAATTTTAAATCTAAATACTTACATCGTTTTTTTAAATACATTGTCAGTAAAGCAGAAAAGTAATCGTGAATTATAAATTCTATTAAAAGCCTAAATTAAACATTTAGATTTTTATAGAAATGATAGATAAAAATGTGATGAAAATCTATTGATAAATTAATACGAGAGAACCAATTAGAAATAAATTATCAGACTCAAAGATATGATGCTAAATTTATTCTAAACTTCTTTGTCTGCTTTTTTCAATCAATTTAATATCGATACTTATTGAATAGGCACTATGAGAAATAATCTTTTAATTTTAATAATAATAATCCTTTTTATTTTTGTTTTTAGGTACTAAAATATGTAATACATAATATCAAAACTTCGTGACATGTTTCAAATGTCGAAAAAATGTATTATATTTTTATTGTTACGGTGTGGATTGTCTTCTCAGAAGGTTTGCTAATTAACAATGAATTTTGTGAAGTACGTATATTAGAATTTATAAACTTGATACATTGAATTATCTAAAATGTATTTATTATTTATTTTTATTTCAGCTTGAACTACTTAAGTATTTATAGATAATTTAGAATATATAATAACATATTTAAGAATTTGTTTTGTCAGATTTGGTGTTCCAATTGAGAAATTGTAATTAACAAGTCTTTCTTATATTTTAAAACTTTTTCAAAAATTACACGTTACTTGATATTACATCGAGTTACTAATTTACATATTTTTCTAGTATAAATGCAAGGTGCGACATAATAATGAAACCATTAACTCCAAGGATACTGGAAATTTATGCAGTTTAGATAATATACCAAACGAAGTTACTATGACGGTGATGGAAACATCTGAAGGTGTCTCATCTGATGGTATGTTAACTATTAATAAGAATAGTCGACATAAACCAGTAATTTTTAAAGAAATGTACAAACATCTAATCATTTTTAGCGCACACTGGCATGTAAATGTAACTTTATTTTAAATTATTTAATTATTTAAAATCTAAATTTAAAATTATAACAAAAATTTCAGGTATCATAAGAGTGAATTTTAGTCCACCGAAAGAAGTATGTAGTTACAGAATCGCCCTCGTTGTAAATTCTATGATCAAAAATTCAGAAGAATGTGAAAAGCACGTGTTTCATGCGAAAGGTATTGATGCAGAAGAAATTCACACAGCCGAGAAGTCGTATTGTATTTTAAACAATCCATATAATTATTTAAATCATAGTCAGGAATCAAAAATTCCATTTTGTCAGGTAAGAAGTTTTTAAAAATACTCTTTTAAAGAATTTTTAAAGACCTTTTAAAGACTTTTGAAGACGCTTTTGAAGACGCTTTTGAAGACGCTTTTAAAGACGCTTTAAAAGACTTTTAAATCAAGCGAGTTTCAAATGTATTTTAATTTCAACTAAATTCTAATTGACATTATTTCTCATTAGGATAAAAGACTTGTCATGTGGTATGAAAACATTTTTACTGGATGTTATGCTCTGCGATTTAAAATAAGTGAAAATGAATTTATCTTCCGAGGGCAAATATTCATTAAAACTGATCATTTGCATTCGTCAATCAAAGCTCCAGAATTCCATTGTAAATACACTTCAGTACAGGATAGTAATAGGTTGGTAAACTTAATTTTTTATTGCTTTATCTTTTGGTTGAAAAAGGTAATACTCGAGTTTTGTAATTAATTTTCTACGTAATTCTACTCATATTTGCTCTCATTCTTTACTTCTATATTTTATTTATTTTTGTGCGAAATTTATTTTTTGTCTATCTTTATTTTTTTTGTCTATCTTTATTTTTTTTGTCTTTATCTTTATTTTCTTAGTTCTTTATAATTTTATATTACAATTTTATATTTTCTTATTCCATTTATTTTCATCGGTACTTTTTATTCTTGGGTTGAATAGTCAATTTAATGCTATTAACTTTTCATCTCAATCGTAAGGTTAATAATTGAAATGAAAATATTCAAAATAATTCATCTCATGCTTCCCAGCTTCAATTTCCTGCTGTCTCTGTGTGTTCTTAGGATCCACGTGCTTGGTTTATTAACCCCCGCTTTTATCATGACATCACGATAGGTATATGGTTCTTGATAAGATTAATAAATATCAAAGAAATTGAAAATCGAGAAAACTTGCAATTATATTTGCAGTTTAGAGACTCTGACGTTTTCCACTAGTACCTCGAATGTTGTTCAATTTGCGGGATTGCAACAGCAAATTGCAGTCTTATCCTCCTTGAATCAAGACAAGGAAAATGCTTGTATAAAATACAATAAACATACTATTTTTTCACACACCATTTATGCTGTAAGTTCCTCATCTTCACAATTACTTAAATTTAATTTTTTTAATTCTCCGCTTATGATTTTATAAATTCATTTTATTTATTATTTATTTTATTTATTATTTATTTATTTTATTTATTATTTATTTATTTTATTTATTATTTATTCATTTTATTTATTATTTATTCATTTTATTTATTATTTATTCATTTTATTTATTATTTATTTATTTTATTGCATTCTTTTTTCATCTGTACAGATTTGTTATTTTTATCTTTACTACTGCTACTTTAGTTATTAAAGGCAAATTTTTGTTTGTTTATTATTTAATTTAAACGCTTTTTGTATATTTTTAGGACAGGATAAATGCTACGTCTAATAATTGTACTTTAATGGTAAATATAATTAATAAGTGTTAAAACTAAAACAATACTTCAAATTCTAAATTTTATTTTTATTTTTAATAAAGTCAAACAGATCTAAATTGATTAAAATGTTTATTCAATTTATGAAGGGTCTAATAAAAAATGTTCCATACAGATTGATGGAAACACTTCTGGTCAGAATATCGAGTGCAATTTTGAAGTTCGCAGTCTTAAAGATATTAAATTCTGCTTTATAATTCATTTACTTGATGACAGATGTAAAAAAGCGACAAGATGGAATCCTCCTATAAAGGGATATCTTCCGTGTACGTGGGTGCAAAGTAAGTTTCATGAAATAAAAATTTAATCTAAAATTTGAAAAAGTAAATTTAAAGTACTATGGTTTGATAGTAATATTTAAAATAATAAATTTAATTTTACTAATATAAGAAATGTTCGATTATTATTATTAATTGATAAAAAATTTTAGCTTGCACGAAAATTGAGACAAATCCGTTTCATGTGATTCACGGTGGAAATTCAGTGGATAATGAAAAATTTGATTCATCTCAGCTATTCTGTCTTCCTTTTATTATCATCGCGCTCCTGGTCTTTTTAACTATAATTGGAAGCATGTATTTTGTACATAAATTGCGATCGAGAAATTCAAAATGCAACTCAAGCACATGTTCCATAGACTTAAAGGAAGAAGATGACTCCAAATGTCTCGAAACGGATGAATTTAAATTCGAAGACGATGTGAGGAAAGAAAAAGGAACTGATAAAGAAATCATTCTCTTGTACACGAAAGGATCTAAACCCTTCATGAAGATGATGACAGATCTTCGTAACATTTTGGAAAGATGTCTTAAATGTCATGTAATTATATTTTTAAAAAGTCGCTTGATTAGACTTAATTAATTAATTTAATTAGACTTAATTAATTAATTTAATTAGGCTTAATTAATTAACTTATTTAGACTTAATTAATACTGAGAAATACTTTTTTTAAAGAAACTATCATAAAAAGTAGTGACTTAATTAATTAAATTAATAGACTTAATTATTTCGTAAAAAATTCTTAAAAGTGCTTCAATCTAAGTTTTTTGACAAATTATATTCTATCGAATATACTCTAAAGAATGTGTTCTAAAGTTTGTAAAAATTAACTTTTTGGCTGAACATTATTTTTAGTTGTTTTCTTTTATAGGTCTATGATTGGTTTTCACCGGAAGAATGGGACAATGTTGCCACTATTGGTGGATACGAGTGGGTTGCAAAACATTTGAAAAAAGACTGTTGTGTAATTTGGATAGATACGCCTAAAGCAAGATCGTTATTCGCTTCACAGTACAATTTAATTGATACCAATAATTCACGAACCAAACAAGTCGAGAACTTTGGTGACTTTCGAGACTGTGTTTTTCCAGCGATAGTAGATTTATCCAAACGCAGTTTTAAGCATCTTATAACACAATATTCGAGGCATTTCGTTGTAAGGTTAGTCAATAATTTTTATTTTTTCGATTCCATATTAATTTAATTTTATTTCATTATTTTCTTAAACGTAATTTAGCACTTTTTTAAACGTAATTCAGTATTTTCGCAAATACAATGTATTATTTTCTTAAAAGTAATTCAGTATTTTTTTAAACAATGTATTATTTTCCTAAACGTAATTCAGTATTTTGATATAAGCGATTTATATAGTGTTTTGTTTAATAAAATGCATTATTTTCAACTTTGATTAATAACTAAATTAAAATTGAATTAATAATTAAAAGAATTAATAAATAAAAAACTTTCTTTTTCAGAATTGAAGGATTTGAAGCTCTTGATGAAACAAATGATCCATTTTCTGATCTTTCACCTCACGCTCGTTACATCATACCTCATCATCTTCGAGAGCTTTGCTCGCACTTGTAAGTATTAAACAATATTTTTTTAATAATCACTACTTTCAAATTCGTTGAATCTATTAGATTGTACTAATTAATTATAAATAATTAATATAATATAATTATATATAATATTTTATATAATATAATATTTTATATAATATAATTTTATTTATTTTATACTTCAATTAAAAAAGTTTTGTACAGATTTTGAACTTTTGCTTTTTTTTAGATCAATGCCATTGTCAGTACCAGAAAAAGAGATACAATTAGAGCAGAGACGATTGCGGCAGCATTTAGATTTAATTGAAGAATTTCAATCAAATCACAGTTTGTATAAAATTTGTTAAGTTTTATTAATTTCTTTCTCCGGTGATTACTTTCTTCAAATTAATGTACGTACTTTATTGTAGCTCTTTATTTGAATTTATTACAAGAAAAGTTTCGTGATTATCTAAATCTCATTTTTAAAAAATTGAGATATAAAAGAACTGATATAAACTTACAAATCTTAGTATCAATTAAGAGATTTTGATGATTCATTACGCCTGTAGTTAATTTTTATATGATGGAAATATTTTGATAAACTTCAGTCCGGTACAAAAAGAGAATATATTTTTTAAGTTGTAAATAATTCCCTAGAAATTAAGTATAAATAAATGAAACGATTTTTCAAAAGGTTGATATACTTTATTTGAATTACTTGGATTTTAAATTTCAATCATCAATTTTCTGCTTCACAGATGTCTTTTTTCAATTGTTTGACTTTTCGCCTGACACGCAACATTTCTATGAAAGAAACTTTTTATTATTAGTAAAAGTATTATTAGTACTTATTATTTATTAGTAATTTGGAAATTAAAATTAAGCAAAAATTGAATTTAAAATGTTAATTGAGCAAATTTTAGTTAAAAGTATAAATATTTTAAATTGTAAAAAATTTGTTTAAAAATTTTAGGATACTTAGAAATTTTAGAATAGAACCTGAAAAATTCACTGGATGTTCAAATGCATAATTTTCTTTAGGAATGAATGGATCAATGTTTTTTATTGATTTGTAAATTATGGAGTAAATTCCATGTTTATGACGATTAATCGAATCAGTTTCTTGGTGACACACTAGCCTGATAAAAAATTAATAAAAAGAAAATCTTGATGATCTTGAATATGAATATTGTAATATTTATTTTACAATCATTATTTTAAGTACTCAACTATAAATTATTTAATGGAATTATATAAATTACTACTTTCAAATTCGTTGGATTTATTAGAAATTTATAGAATTTATAATTAATTTTTAAAATTCATAATTAATTTTTAGAATTTATAATTAATTATAAATACTATCAATAATCTTGTTTATTTTATACTTTAATTAATAACCAATATACAAATTGCCTAATTGGAATTATATAAATATTTAAAATCCTAATTACCTATAAATTTGACCCGCTCTTTGTAAAGAAGTTTCCATTTCTTCGAGCCACTGCTGTTGAGGAGCAATTACTGATCCTGGTCTGCAAATTCTTACCCAAGCAATAGCTTCTTTTGCTCTTATTTTATAGTGTTTGATGATATAAGCCGCTATCAAAGTTCCTGTTCTTCCCAACCCAGCCTAAAAATAAAATAATTTTTTTAACCCTCAAAGTTTTATCAAAAATTAAAACAGTCAAAATAAAAATAAATTTTTCTTTAAGTAGTAAAAATAAACATTTGAAAGTACATTTTTAGACATTTACCTTGCAATGGACGGCAATAGTTCCATTAGTATTTTCACAAATATGGAGAAATTGTCGTAAAATTTGTCGATTTGGTATACTTCCATCTTGCATATATAAATCGTAGTGTTGAATACCCATTTTCGTAAATCTAATACGAGAGAAAGTAGAACGAATAAAATTGTTTGTCAAGGAAGTTTGATGTTTAGAATAAAATTATAAACAAAACAGTAAAATGAATTAAAAATAAATGAAATTACAGAAATAGAAAAGAATTTAAAGAAATTAAAAAAAATCAATAAAACAAAATAATACATAAAATAAAACGTAACATTTAATTTGAAATTAAATTATGTTATTTAAATTTAAATGTTGTTCATTTTCAAAATTTAACCTGACTGCATCATAGCATTTTCTATTCAATCGGATAACTGCTTGCACACCAGCTTTATGAAAATAATTAATGTATTTTTCCGGTGGATGATAATTGGTTCCTTTTTCTGTACTCGGACCCACAAATGCAATAAATTTCTGAGGAACTATCCAATTTAAATCGCCATTTCTCATTTCAGAATATTTTTCATATTCTATTAAATTGAAATCTTCGAATTTAAAAAATCCATATTTTCTTGCCTTTTTGATTCCGTTTAAACAATCTGTAAATTATCAATTTCGTTTCTGATTACTGGAGACATTTTTTTATTATTTGATTAATTATTTACGTGATAAGTAACTAATTCATAATATAATTATTATTCATAATATAATCCATTATTTATAATATTTATTTATATCATTATGCATAATGATGCATAATTAATAATAAAGAGTATTTTTATATATCTGATACACAAAATTTAATTTAATTTTAATTAATCATTCGTTCAATTTTATCATTTATTCAGATTATCACCAAGTAAAGAAAGTTTCAGATTAAAAGTGTTTGGAGCAGCATCCAGGAATGGTTTAAAAATTGGAGCATCTTTTACATTTAGAGCATTAACAACTTCAACTGGTGTTTCCTTAAGATACAAAACAGCAAAACAACCTATCAGAAATGCGGCATTCGCTCTTTTATTTTCATCTTCACACGTATAATAAACAATTTGCTTGTGCCGGTTCTTGACATTTTTCAATTTTTTACTTACTAAGTTACAAAATCTGTTTTAAATTAAAAAATTCTCTAATCAAAAACTTTTGTCATTCTAAAAAATGTTACTTTTAAAAAAATGTTAATTCTAAATGTTAATTGCAAAATTTGAATAGTTAAAACTGAATGTTAATGTTTTTAAAATACTTTTACCTGTAAATACATCCAAGATTTAAAGGTCCAAAATCGTTATTGATGGGAATGTAAATCAGCTCATTGTCGGTATTGAAAAAAATAATATTTTCCGCACTTCGAGCTATTTTGCGGCCATAAACCAAAGTAGCAAAATAGAGTTTATTTTGTATAAATTCCACGACATGTGTTATATCAGGGTGGTCGTAAACTGTAAATGCTAAACAATTATTACATTATGTGTACGTGGAATTTAAATTTCATTCTTATTAATTAACTCGTTCAATGAATAAGAAAAATGAAATCAAAATATGCTGCTTATTTTTACTTTTCTTGCTTTTTTCTATTCTGAAGCTAATAGCATCTATTTTTTCAACGCAAAACCTATTTTTTAGCGACACAGACGCGATTTCTGCTCAAATTCCTTTTAATAACTTCACAAACGCATGTTATATGATTCTAGAATTTTATTATATTATTGTAAGAACAACTTTTTTATATTCTTATTATTGAATATTTAATAGAAAAATACCTGATGAGTTTGTATTTTCATGATGATGACAGGTTTTCATAGTTTTTTGCATATTGAAATTTTTGTTTAAAATTACCGATTATTAAAATTAAGTATGAAAACTGTTTCGAGTGGTGAATGTCAGCTTCCAGTCATCCTTTCACTGCTCATTGAAATTATATAAAATATTACTGTTGATTGCAATTATATGATAATTAAAATAACCATCAAATTTCGCAATTTGTATCTTTTAGAAATTTGTTTGCTTACTAGGTATTGATTGTTATTCTTCACTCATAACTGTTACAAAATTTTGTTTCCTACAAATTCAAAGACGTTATAGATTAATTGCGATTTTAGATTTGAAATAAGGCCTCATTTTTCTGAATAAAATAATTTATATGTACAACGATTTCGGTGATGAATCTGCCATTTTTTATGAATGATTTCCGTTATTCACATTTTTTACTTTTTCATTTTTTTATAATTGATATTTATTTATAATTAAAATTTTGTATAATTCTTCGAACGTTTAAGTACTTTTTTAAAGGCAATAAACAGTTTTAAAAATAATTAATGAATAACAAGCTATAATATTTCAACAAGCTATAATAATTCAACAAGCTATAATAATTCAACAAGCTATAATATTTTAACAAGCTATAAATATTTCAAAGTAAATATATATTCTATTTTATTATAATGAAACATACTAAGGACCAAAAAAGGATAAATAATTGTTAAATGAAAAAATTGTTAAAGGAATGAATTTAAGTTATTAATTATGTTATGAATTTATGTTTATTTTATTTTTAAGAAGGTATTGACAAGGGAAAATATTCGCACATGAAATAAATAAAAATGCTGATTTTATTTCACGTTGCAGTGTATTTCAATAATTACAACTCAAGATCAATTTGTAAGTGTTACAATGTTTATTAATTTACACACGTTTTACTATTGTCTAAAGCCGGATCTCAACACTTTTTAATACTCAAATTTTGTCTCTGGTAATAATCACAAGTATAATAAATCAGCAATAATGTTGAATTCTTCAGAGAAAGAAAAGAGCAAATGGGCCTTTACATTAGTGTATATTATATCATGTGTAATATGCACATGAAAATATATTATATATCAAATCGAGGGATGCATTTAAGGAAGTTTTCAAGTCACTTCGATTATTTACAATTACAGATTAATCGATTTCACAGATCGTTTTTAGCACTCTATAGCATTTTTATTGCGATCTTTAATATCATATTCTTGGAAAACTAGGTGAGATAATTTGAAACGCACATTTATGCTATCTAAATACAATTAGATCTTTAGATAATAAAATATAAATCGATTAAATGCAATAAACTCTGCTTTTTTATTTCTTGTCATTTATTACATAAGTATTCGCAGCACAATAAAAGTCAAGAGAAAAGTAATTTCTCAATCGCATTATCCAAAATCGCAAGTTTTAATCGCATTCGCTTTTTATGGGACAAGTGAACTTAAATTCTTTTTGTATTTCATAAATACTTTTTGTTAAAAATAAAATAAACCAAATCCAGACTGATTCAATTATTATTTACTTTGAATCAATTACATATTTTACTCAATTTACAATTCTATTCCATAATTTGAAAAAGTTCAGAATTATTGCACAGTTTTTTCTTTTTGTTTTCTTTCATATTGTGAATTGCAGATAAAATTTATCTTCTCTGTCCCAAAGTATTATTAAAAACATCAACAATAAAGTTCAAACTAAATTTTTATATAAACATAAAGAATTTGTTGAACACTAGAACGAAGAATTCTTGTTAGAAATTAAATTAATAAATTATTTATAATAATTTTCGAAAGAGATGAACATTTATTAAAAGAAATATCGATTTTTTATAATTCTATGGCTTAATCATAGCGGGGTGACTGATTTCTCGCTCTTAATAAGAATAAATTACAATAGTGCTAATCATCTTTGTTAGGAACGCACCTTAAATTGCAGTCGTTGCTTTCATGAAAAAGACTATTCATTTAATAAATAAAACCGAAATATAATATTTATATTTATATATGGCTATTCTTACTTTATCAATAAAAAGTTTCTTTGGATTCAAATATAACAAACCAGGAAACAATTTTTTGTTAACTGGTCTGTTTTCTATCATCTCTCTCTAGTTCGCATAATCCTATCATTAATTAAATAATTAACATCCTCAGCGAGACTATCTTAACAACCAGCTTTATTTACTTTCTAATTTCTAATGTCTTTCGGACGACTTAGTAATCGTTTTATAAAAGAGAGATTTTTTCTTACACACTTAGTTTTCGGTTTCGTTATCTTCGTTAAAGTTCCATAATTTCACTCGCTTCTGCACAATTCGTTGTTTTATGAAACTTTGTCGAAAAGTATTATCGCAACTTAATTTACCTATTAAATCCACAGACTATTTACAATGCTTTCAACGAAAGAACTTAAATGCAGTTTATTTCATTATTCATAGAATACCTACAATAAATTAATTTTAAATTCCAGAAAAACTAATTACATTAATTTAAAAGATTTTTTTTACTACAGGGTTCATAGCCAAGAGAGTCTCATCTTTTTTGACGATTAATAGTTTTCAATGTTTTTTTTTTAATTCCATACTTTTTGCAATCTTTATCGCAAAAAGCATGTAATTTTTAAACCTTTTTTTGCAAAAAAGAAATGTTTCTTTAAAGAAGAAATTTAATTTAAAAGAAGAAATTTAATTTAAAAGAAGAAATTTAATTTAAAAGAAGAATTTTATTTAAAGAAGAAACAAAAGTGTTGTGATTTGCAAAGTTTCAGGAACCCTGTGTGCTGAAAATTGAACTATAAAATATTAAAACAAATGGATATTGGTAAAGATCGAAAATACACATTAATAGAAAAGTTCGTCTTTTAAACTCACAAATTAGTGCTTTGAAATACTAAATATTTCGAGTCTAACATCCAATTGCTTTTATATTCACAAAGTGCCTATTTACAATCTAATCTACTTGTCGTTGTTTCATTTTCTTCACTACTTCTTCTTTTCTTCTACTTTTAATGCCAAAAGAGAACGTCTACTTAAGCTAAAACTTACAGACTTTTCATCCACAATTAAAAATCGTGAATTTAAATCTCTAAGGCACGAGCGTGTCTCAACTAATCTTCTAAAAAGACAACATTCAATTGTCTTCTTTCCGAAGATATGATAAAATACATTTGATAGCTGAAATCTTGGTTAAAATGTCAGATTTTGTGAACAAGGATTGTTGAACAATTGTTTAAAAGGTCAAATCTTGTTCGAATGATCGAATCTGTAAATTATCAAATTTTCAAATTATCAAATCTTCAAATTATCAAATCTTCTTTAAATTATTATTCTCTTTTAAAAGAAATGAAATTTAAATCTTGTTTAAAGTTGAAGAACTGCAATCTTTAAATTACGAAATTGAAATAAAATATAGTACAAGTTTAATCCTAAAAGCTAATCTGTAACAGATTTTATCCTGCGAAACTAATATTTTACAAGTGATGCACTTACTTCATAAGTCATGCACTTATTTTACAAATTCTGAATTTATTTATAAAAGCCTATTGAATTTTATTCGCCCTTGACTCCTAGAAGTTTGGCAGCATCATCTGGAGTAGCAAGGAGCATTTTGTCAACAATGCCAGGATCTTTGATTCCCAGCAGATTGGAGATCAGATCATTGCCAGTTTCAGAGGTATCGTTGCTTTGCGCATTTGACAATTTGCCACTTAAAGTTGCCAGTTTATCGAAAGGATTAAACCTCATCAAGCCACTGGGCGCAGCATCTCCCGTAGCAATAGTGGCTACAGTGGGTAACGACATTCTTTCTTGAATCATAGAACTGCCCGAGGTGGCAGCAATTAAAGCCGGAGACTGTTGTTGGCTTCTTGGTGTAATCGTCGGAAGCTGATTTGGCGAAATCTCTTCGTCGCCACTTCCAATGTACATTGTCGAGTCGACTGACTCGTGTTTCTTCCTGTGACGAAGCATGCTGTGTTTCAGGGTGAATCTCCTGTCGCAGATGTCACACCAAAAGGGTTTTTCTCCCGTGTGAGTCCTAACGTGACGCCGAAGATCTTCAGCTGACCAAAAGCGACGCATGCAGAAAGCGCATACAACCTGAATCAAAAATCAAACAAGGTTTTAGTCCAAGAGTCGAATTGTCAAGAGAAATCGTTATTATTTTTTTATTCTAATTATTAATCTGCCGTACATTTTTAAAAAGTCACTATCTACCTCTTGCTGATAGTGAATTTTTAAAAATGTACGGCTGTAGTCTAATTATTATTATTATTATTATTATTATTATTATTATTATTATTCTTATTATTATTCTTATTATTATTCTTATTATTATTATTCTTATTATTATTATTCTTATTATTATTATTATTATTATTATTATTATTTTATTTTTTATTCCAATTATTTGCATTTGCAATTTGAAAATTCGCAAATCTTGATTTTGTCCAGATTCAATTCTATAACTTTTTATTGGTATTAAAAAAAGAATAAAATAAAGAAAAATGAAAACATGAAATTTTGAGAATATGCAAATAAAATGTTAATAAATACGCACCAAAAGTTTCGCGTTGGTTCTGAAGCTTGTTTAAAAGATAAATTAATTTAAAAATTGCTCAATTTTTCTGGATAAACTAACACTTGTTTTACAATTTGAAGTTGGTTCACTTTCGACTTCAATTTTAGTATCATTTTTAAATAGAGAATTATCTTTGAGTCTGAATGATTAAATGAATGCTAATGAATGCAAAATGAATATCATAATTAAGAATTTAAATTTCAAGTTATTTTAAATGGTTCTAGAAAATATTAAAGTTAATACTCATTTAAATGAAATCACTAATAATACTAATTTAAATTAAATCACTAATAATACTAATTTAAACTAAATCAATAATAATAATTTAAATTATTATTTTATTAAACAGTAAACATTACACTCAAAAGTGATTTTTGAATTTAGAAACTATAAAGTCGAAAGTACTTTAATTTCAAGTTATAAAACAAGTATATCAGTTTAATCTGGAAAATTTAGCAATTTTTGAATTAATTTATCTTTTAAACAAGCTTCAAGACCGATCAGAAATTTTCAGTGCATATTTATTTACATTTAATTTGCATATTCTTCAAATTTCATAGTTTTTTTTAAAAAAAAATTTAGAGAGCTTTAAATCTTGGTAAAATGCAAGATTTGCTAACTTTCAAATTGAAATATTTGGCATTTTTTGATTGAAAATGTTTCTAAAGTTCGGAACGTTCATTTGAAAGAACTGTTTCTTTTCGTTTTATTTTTTTTAAAAACATACATTTTTAATGAAAATGGAAAACTTTAAATCATAATAACATTTATAATTGTTACGTAAACAATTTTTTTGTGTAATAAATCTGAATGTTTGAAAATAGAAGAATAAAAATTTCGTTTATTTGAATTTTCGGATCTTCATTTGCACATTGAAAAGTACGAAAATACTTAGAAATTTGACAAATATAGCTCAAATATTCGTTCTTATTTTTATTATATTTTTTTCTTATTTGGTAAATTTAAATTTATTGTAATATTTTCTTAGTATTAATATTAAATGTTAAAAATCCGAAAATTTTGCGGTTTGAAAGTTTAACTTTAGAAATTTATTTTACTTATTTTTGAATGTTATTGATTAATATAAATAATATAAAAAATATTATTTATATTAACAGTCAATCATTTATTTAAGAATAGTAATATAAATATCTCAATTTGTGATCATGTACCAATTTGTATCCAGTCGCTTATAAATATACAAAATTACACAAAAGTCAATTATAGAAAATCTTTAAAGCAATAGAAACATTTCAATGATTTTTTTAATATACATAAATTCCGTATATGTTAAAAAAATGAATTTTTCAATATTTTTTAAGAATTTAATTTAGTTTTAAAATAATGAAAGCATTTTAATGCTCGTAGGCTTATTGCAAAAATAATTTTCAATAGAATTGAAATTACTGGAGGTAATTATTTTTAATTGAAATTTTTGTTAAGTAGTTTGAAGTGTTTGCAAATATTTCGAAGTATTTTTAAATATTTTGAAGTATTTTCAAATATTTTAAAGTATTTATAAATATTTCGAAGTATTTTCAAATATTTTGAAGTATATTTAAATATTTTATGATCCAAAAAACAATATACAGAATTATGGACCTTAAATAAACAAAATTAAAAACTATTACTATATTTAAATATTTTCAAGTATCTTGAAATATTTTGAAGTATTTTGAAATATTTTGAAGTATTTTTAAATAATTCAGAGTATTCTTAAATAATTCGAAGTATTCTTAAATATTGCGAAGTATTTTGAAATATTTTTAAGTATTTTTAAATATAGTCTGAAGTATTTTAAATACTTTTAGAATATTTTAAATAACTATCATTTTAAAATCGTTTTATACTTTATTTAAGAATTTAAATACTAATATTTTTAAATAATTTGAACTATTTTTATTTTATTTTCAAATATTTTGAATTGTTTTGAAGTATTTTGAAGTGTTTTTAAATATTTCGAAGTATTTTTAAACATTTCGAAGTATTTTCAAATATTTTAAAGTATTTTCAAATATTTCGAAGTACTTTCAAATATTTTGAAGTATATTTAAATATTTTGAAGTATTTTGAAATATTTTTAAGTATTTTTAAATAATTCAAAGTATTCTTAAATATTTCGTAGTATTCTTAAATATTTCGAAGTATTTTGAAATATTTTGAATTATTTTTAAATAGTTTGAAGTATTTTAAATACTTTTAGAATATTTTAAATGACTAACATTTTAAAATCGTTTTATACTTTATTTAAGAATTTAAATACTAATATTTTTAAATACTTTTGAACTATTTTGAAGTATTTTTAAATATTTTGAAGTCTTTTAAAGTAATATAAAGAATTTTGAAGTATTTTGAAGTATTTTAAAGTCTTTTAAAGTCTTTTAAAGTCTTTTAAAGTCTTTTAAAGTCTTTTAAAATAATATAAAGAATTTTAAAGTATTTTAAAGTATCTTAAAGTAATATAAACGATTTTGAAATATTTTGAAATATGTATACGTTTTGAAATATTTTTTAGCATTTTAAAGTAATTTCAAGTATATTTAAATATTTTGTACTTTTTCTCTCTAAGTTTATTAATTTTGGTAAAACTAAGTAAACATAAACTAAAGTAATTAAATAAAAAAAAATGTTCACGATACAAATAAAAATTCCACGAGACTTCCATATGATTCCATGAGGATTAACAAAATTCCACTGAAATTCCATTTTTTCCATAGTTCTAAAAACCCTCTTCATTTTTACCCTAATTTTAATTTAATTAAAAATCAATTTTAATTTTAATTAATTTTACTTTATAAAAAAAATAGTTTAAACAAGAAATTCTTAAGTTCCATTTCATTAATTACACTAAAATTTTTAGCACCTCACAAATTGGGACATTCACCTCAATCTCATTACAATCACGACTCAAAAATTAAAAAAAATCCTTCCAAAATTTACAATCCAAAAAGAACCAATCCATACCTTTCTGTCCTTGTAGTCCAGAGATCTGGGACCATCACTCGAATGCTGATTAGGTGGCGGTTGTTGCTCCTCAGCGGAGGTGATTCCCATCTGCAAGGCGCCTTTGGACATGAGGATCTCGTATTCCCTCTCGTGATGCAGTCTAATGTGATCCAGACAGTCCTGACGATCAGCAAAGCCGTTATCACAATTGGGAATGTGACACTTGAAGGGCGTGTCAGTCGGCCCAGGAGAAGACGTCGGCGAAGTCCTAGAAGACCTGGGGTTCTCATTCGTCGACGAGGAAGTGTTGTGATTCTTGTGAGCCTCCACAGGCGGATTCTCCGTATTTTCCGAACTCGACGATCCACCATCATCTCCACTCTGATCCTGCTTCTGACAATGATCCGAGTTCTGCGGGTCGCTGGAAGACGTTTCAGACCGGGAGTTCATTTTCCTGGAATGTTTGGTCGATCGGTGTTTCTTGAGATTGCCGAGGGTGGCGAAAGTCGAGCTGGGACATTGGTTGCACTTGTAGGGCCTCTCGGGGACGTTCCTGGTCGAGAAACTGTTATTGTTGGTGGACCTTAGGTCTTGATTATCGGGAGATGAGGAGTTTCGCATGTTTCGGGCGTTTACGCGCTGGATGAGGCTTTTGTGTTTTCTGTTGAGGTGGCGATCGCAGTTGGACTTGGTGGTGAAGTCGAGCATGCAGTAGTCGCATCTGTAAGGCTTGACGCCAGTGTGGGTGAGAATGTGTCTGCGGAGTGAGGAAACCCAGGGGAATTCTCGATGACAGTATTTACAGATGACTCGATTGGGTGCCATGGAGTAGGCGGAGGCTTTCATTTTCTTTTTCTTCTTCCTCTTTTTCGCGACAGTTGAATTGGAATTTTCGGACTTCTCGTCGGCGCTGCAGGAGTGGTTTCCGGAATTTTCGCTATTGGAGTGTGGCACAGCGTCTTCGTCGCTCAAGTACTGGGATTTGAATTGTGGGTATTTTTGAGAAGCGGTTTGGATCAGTTTGGGAACACTGGCGAGATCGACAGCTTCTTCTTCGGTTTTCGCGGATTGTTTGGTTTCACAAGTTTGGTTCTCGGTTGTTTCTTCCTCGTTCTCTGTCATTCGCTTGTTGTCTGTCATTCGCTTGTTATTTTCTGCCATTCGCTTGTTATTCTCTGTCATTCCCTTGTTATTCTCTGTCATTTGCTTGTTCTCTCTCATTCCCTTGTTATTCTCTGTCATTTGCTTGTTCTCTCTCATTCCCTTGTTATTCTCTGTCATTTGCTTGTTCTCTCTCATTCCCGTTATTCTCTGTCATTTCGTCGTCTGTTTTCTTGTTATTCTCTTTTCTATTTTCAGGATCTTCGTGCAAGGACTCGTCTTCCTTCCAGTCTTTGCTGACGTTTTCGAGTTTACCGCGCAACAAACTGATGGGTTTGGATTGATCGCAAGCTTCCTCGTCGATCACGAGCTCTTCGTCTGATTCTTGGCTTTCTTCGGTTTTGTTTCCTTTGAGTTGTTGAGCCAGGATGGCGTACTTGACCTGGTCTGAAATGGAGTGCCTTGTGTAATCGGACTCTTCTTTCTGGATTGAGGCAACTTCGTAGGGAGATTTGTAGGATTGTCCGACATTTTGGAGGAGAGTTGGAGGTCTCGCGGGAGGTCGACCTCTCGTGGAGTGTCCCCCTCTGGGTCTCCGGTGCCACAGCTCGTTGTGTTGTTGTTTAATGTGTCTCTCCATGTTAGTTTTGAGTGTGAACTTTGCGGAGCAGTATTCACACGTGAAAGGTCTTTCGGTCCTGTACCTTCTCTGCTTTTGTTTTCGCATGAGGACTCCGTTTTTGATGACCATTTTGACAGAGTTTGATGAAGGGGATTCGCTGATTCTCTCGCGGGGTGAAATTACTTTGGCTACCTTTGGTTGCATTAGGTTTGGATAGTTGATTTGCTCCTCGATTGGTTGGGAGTTTCTGGGAGGGTAATTGAAGGATGGATTTTCAAGGGGTTGTTCGACCAAAGTGCCGCCGCTGGTTTGAAGACCTCTTGCGAGTTCTTTTTGGAGTCTCTCTTTCATGGCGTAGCCTTGCTCGAAGATGGTGTTGAGAAAGTAGGGGGATATGAGACCAGTGCTGGAGGTGAGAGCTAGGTTGTTGTAGATCATGTTGGCGTGGGCGTTGGCGTAGAGGGCTTCAAAAGTAGTTGGGGGAGAAGTGACCTGACGGGCTTTTAGAAGAGCCTGGGTGAGTAGAAGAGGATTGGTTGGATAAAAGTCTTTTTGGTTGTGGTCATCATTGCCGTTTTCTTCGACCTTGACTTTGGACTTTTTGCTAAGATCGAGCACATCCATGGAGAGGTCGAGGGGTCCGTCGTCACTCGAGGCTGCGTTGGAGGAATCACTGACGGATTTTTTCAAGTTCATCGGACTAGCTTGAATTCTTTGGTGTGTGTCCGGTTTGGTTTCACTGACTAGAGATACACTGCCCTCCGATGATCTCGACTCGAGATCCTCCTCCACCCTGGGATTTTCAGACTTCTCGATCATTTCAGTCTTGACGATTGAGTGTTGCGGAGAAGTTCTGTAGGTCAATTCCAAAGGTTGAACGGACCTTGGTCTGGGAAATACTTCAGGTTGATCGTAGTGGTTCTGCAGGTTGATTTGGTTGAGCTGATTTATTTGATTCAGATGATTAATATGATTCAGGTGATTCAAATGACTTGGCGAATTTGCCAACTCGACCTTCTTTTCCTCCTTCAATTTAATCTCCGGATGCATGTGCACCGCAGGGTATGAATTGTGGAAAGTTTCTTCTTTGGGAAAAACGAGAGCCTTTCTAACTTCATCCTTGACTCCTCTGGAAATACTCCTGTCGAGACTCTCATTGGACGAATCTTCAGTGGGATGATAAATAATGGTTTTCTGTACTTCGTTCTTGTCATGAATCCCGTGACGATTTCTCACGTGTCTCTCGCAGTTGGCCTTTGTGGTGAAAGCATAAGTACATTGCGCACACTCGAAAGGTCTATCACCATTGTGCGTCTTTAAATGCCTCGTAAGAGTTGTTTTATCGGTGCTCGTGTAATTGCAGATATTACACGGATACGGCATTCCAGGAGGAACTCCCATGTGAGCCCTATTGTGTCCCTTGAGAGCCCTCAAATTCGGAAAGACGGCTTCACAGAGCTTGCAAGGAAACTCGCCCTTGAGCTTCATTTTCCTAAACTCCGCGGCAAAGGCGTCCTGAGTCTCTTCCTCGTTGCACTCAGAAGAGACAGTGCCCGAGGATCCAGAAGAGCCAAGATTCTGATTAATCCTGTTGCTGCAATTGTCGGGAGTACTGGCGTCTGATCTAGAGAAATTGTGAAGAATCGGACTCGACGTGATGCTAATGATGCTTTGGATATCAGCCAGATCTTTTCCATCCTTGGCTTCTGTCATGGCAGTTTTATTCTTAAGATTCAAGACGGCAAAGAAGTCATCCCTTATCGACTGGGTATCGTTTCCTTTCCAGTGGACGTTTGGAATTCCACAATCCAACTCGTGGGAGTCCAAAGCCGACTTGCAAGGAAAAGCTCTCAGGCACTTTGAGCACTGGAACTTGGCCATTTCACCTGAAGCTGGTCTGTGAAGAAACTCTTCGCACTTGGCCCTGGCGATCATGGGATATTTCGTGGAAGTGAAATCAACAAAGGTCAGGTCTCCGAAACCCTCCATTGAATTTCTCATATTCCTGGCGGCATTTCGGTAAGAATTCTCGGTAAAGTTGTTGACCGATCGATGAAGATTGAGAACCCTGTGACACTTGAAAGGCAGATTTTCAGAGTCACACTTCTCGAGTTCCAGATGATGATGCTCAAGATGCATCTCGAGCAGGGCACTGGTTGGAAAGTCTTGTTTTCCGCAAATGGGGCAAATATAGTTATTTTGGCTTTCTGATAGGTTGGTTTTGAATTTCTTCTGAGGGGTGAGATCTTCAGTGTAGTCGAGGGACTTTCTTTTCTTGATTAAATTTGGAGATTCAGTGTGGTCCATGAGATCTGGCGAGTTTCTTTTGGCGATTTCGTTGTTGTTGTACTCTTCCATTTTTTTCGAGGGCGATTCCGAGTCATTGCTGGCCTCGGAGTCTGAACAGCTGTGTGACGAGAGACGATTGTGAGCAGTTTTCGAGTGTCTGTTCATGTTTCCGTTGTTAGTGAAAGCCATGTCGCAGCGATTACATTTGAAGGGTCGCTCGTCAGAATGTTCCAGGAGATGACGATCCAAAGAACTCGCGGAATTTAATACTTTGTAGCATAATTTACAGCTGAATTCCTCGTCAATGGCACTGTCGATGCTTTCCGGGGAATTGTGATTTTCAAGATGAGACTGGAAAATTGACGAACTCGTTGCCCTCGAGTGCTGTACTTTCGAATGACTGATCTGAAAAACATCAATTGAAACGTATTTTTAACACTGAATTACAATTTTCAAAAAACATTGATTTTTGTTAATAAGAATAATTTTAATGCAATTTCTTTATTTTTTAAATTTTATTGAACCATTTTCTTCAGAAGAAGTAAAGGGAATTTTATTATGGAAAACCTTAGTTAAAGAATAAGTTAATAATACTTAATAAATAGTTTAAGAATTATTGATTCTTCTTACAGAAAATATTTTCTATTTTTTAATTTTTATAAAAATATTAATTTGCATCTTTAATGCATAAAAAGTAAAATGTATAAAAGATAAAATATTATAAACTTTGAAGATCATTCTCGATTGTTTTTACTTTTTATAGCTGCAAAAAACAAAACTGATAAACGAGAAGCGAGTATAATTAAAAATTAAAGAATAATTAAAATCGTACATGAATTAAAAATAATCCTAAATGGAATCGAAAAACGTGTTCAATAAGAAAATAAAACAATTTAATATCAAAAATGTTATCTAAATTGAAACCATTTAAGACTCGATTCTTTTGAGTCTTTAATTATTTTATTCTTTGATTTTTTCCATTCTTTGATTATTTTCATTCTTTGATTATTTTCATTCTTTGATTATTTTCATTCTTTGATTATTTTCATTCTTTGATTATTTTCGTTCTTTGATTATTTTCATTCTTTGATTATTTTCATTCTTTGATTATTTTCATCTTTCGATTTACACTCCCTTCATTTCAAAATTTCAAAATAATTGCAAAAATTCAAATTAAAATGTTCTCTCAATACTCACCAACAATTTTGGTACAATTTCAGTTTGACGCTCGGTTCTTGTTTGATACTCTCCAATTTTTGAGTTCACTGAAAGCAGAAAAACAATTTGAAATTAAACTACTTGAAAATACGAAAATCGTGAAAATTATTCAATCGAAATATAAGAAATTGAGAAGAAGAAATAGCACAAATTATACAGCTTCTAGTTAAAGATGAGAATGTACGATTACAAAACTCAATTATGGAGGCTGCTTATGGTTATAACTTATTTTTAAAAAAAGTTGTGCTAAATATGGACCACAGATTCGCGGTTTTCAATCTAATTTAGCGGATGCGTGTGGTCACATTTGTTTTAAAAGAAAAACTACGAAACAGTTTCCGTGTTATGAATAATTCAATACACATAAGCATCTAATAAACACACGTATTATCACTAAGATATAGTTATACTTTATGTTAATTATAAAAATAATTGTGAGTGCAATTATTACAGGGAGCTTTGTATAATTCTTTTTATATAACCACAGATTACGCTTCCTTAACACTTTTATAGTTTGTACTTTCTCTCTCTACATTTATTTTGATCATTATTTTTGAAATGTCCAACGTGTTTTGGAAAACAGTTTTTTTTATTTTGATGTTCAATTATTCAAATTTCAAAGCGTTTTTACAAAAAAAGAGTTTACGTTTCAAGGCGTTTTACAAAAAAAGAGTAGATGTTTCAAGGCGTTTTTACAAAAGTAGAATATAGATGTTTCAAGGCGTTTTTACAAAAGTAGAATATAGATGTTTACAGGCGTTTTTATAAAAAAGAGTCTTCAAGTCGTTTCTACAAAAGGAAAATATTTGAAAAAGTTTTGAAAAAGAATGTTGTTTTAATTGAAAAGTAGGATCACTTTTGAACATAGCCTCTTTAGTTTGAATGCACCAATATTCAGAGCATAAAATTGAACGTCAAAAATAGAGAATGTTGAATTCTTGAAACACAATAATTAGCCCGTAATTCATGAAAAGATAATTTTCGCTCTTCTGCGTAATTGTGTATAGATAAAATCGCCGTCTGAAGATTATAAAAGTCGATTCCGAAAGAGATGCGAAAAGATATGAAAAGCGTGATTTTTCTCTTATTAGGGAAACTAATGAAAGTAACAGAATGCAACTATGGTTGCCACATAAAATGCAGAATCCGAGCAGAGCGGCATTACATGAAATTAGCAGCCGTGAAATGATGCAATTGAATGTGAGTTGGACATGGAGGAACAAGAGCGGATTCATGCCGAGAAACATCGAACGATCGATCAGTGACGATGATAACATATTCTGCTATTTCAAACCTTATAATTGTCTTTGCTCAACACAATTCACCATTAATTATTGCAAATGGACCTAAAAGGAAAAAATTTTCATTCCATACTTTGACGATAATTAACAGCATCTGTGCAATTTTATATTTCGTCAATTTTACGTAATCGCACATTATGTATAAAGAAGATTTTATGTACACATTATGTATAATTTTATGTACACATTATGTATAATTTTATGTACACATTATGTATAATTTTAGGTACACATTATGTATAATTTTAGGTACACATTATGTATAATTTTAGGTACATTGTTAACGATTTTCTGTATACATTATGCGTAATTTTATGCACATTGTGCATAACTATGCGTGCATTATGCACAATTTTATGTACATTACGAACTCTCAATGCAAAATATTTATCTGAGCAGTTGCATACAAGTATATTATGTTTACGTATATATAATATACAATATTGCATGTTATATATATATTATTGTAGCAATATATCATGTATACATAATATTTGTATGCAACTGCATAGATAAATATATTTTTCTTTGAGAACAATTACAAGAAAAATGCACGAGACAAACGAGAGGAATGTATCGAGAACAAAATTATTCCACAAAAAGATTCAAGTCATTGAAATATGGAAAAAGGCCTTCAAGAATCTGTAATTAATTGAATCATTTGGAATCAGTAAAAGATAAGATGGCACACTTGTACATGTTGGTCACTAACTCAGCTTATCTAAGGATGAAAATTGAGACTTTAGCACATATACGTGTGATTATAATTATTTATCAATCGCTTGTAGATGAAATTTCAAGAGTATATTTTTTCAAGTAATTATAATAATTACACTAAATATCGTAGAATGCAAGGAAGAAAAAAGTATATATATAGCATGTTTGCAGTCAAAGTCTCAAACGAAGAATATGTTTTATGAATTCATAAAGAAAAACAAAAAAACAAAAGACAAAAAAACAGAAAACAAAAAGAACAGAAAACAAAAAAAAACAAGTCAGCCAAAAAACAAAAAAATAGAAAACAAAAAAACGTACCTTCTTAAGAATGCGTTTTTTGTACGATTTTATCGCAGTATTGATTGATGATAAAAGGCCCATATAATCATGGGATAGCGTTCATTATTGTGAATCTAACGTGTGTATTGCGGAAGTTAATGAACATATATAGTTTAACCGGAGATGGAGATCCGGGACAATAACATTTATCGCGACCTTGTGCCACGCTTAAACCGCAACCAAAAAAGCGTGTGTCCTCTCTAGGTTCATCATCTATGTGATAAAGCACATAGTAAGTTCAAAAAACGACACAATCCGTAAAAAATTGTACAATATTATTCCAATAGTATTCCTATATAATTTCAAAAATTATTCCAATACTATTCCAATATAATTTCAAAAATTATTCCAATATTATTCCAAATACACAATAGATGTACACTATGTTGTTTATGTTTAGTATGTTTATTAATATGTTTAATACACTTAATTATAAACATTATATTATAACATACACAACAATGATAAAATCATTGTAGAAAATAATGATCGTCAAAACTACTGATGATTGATTGATATTTTTGATGATAAAAAATCCAACTTTCTTTGTGGATTCTGTTTTGTTTAATAAAAAGGTATATACCTTAAGTGGCAGGGATTTTAAAATTTATGACGAATGACGAATTGTATTTATTATCGATCTGTCTGCGTGCATCAAGACAGACACAACATCTTAGAGGTATTATCACTTTGGGTATCTTCGATTGATGTTTGATTAGCGCATTAATGACGTACAATTTTTCGATCTGCCTTTCAAGGAAAAAGAGTCATGAAGAATTGCTTCCAAATTTCATTTTAATGCATTGTCAACAATTTTCGGATTATAATAATAGTAAGGCATTTTTAGAAAATGAGTAAGAAACAATTTTCAACAAAATTCGTATATTAAAACGAAAATTTTTGATTTAAAAACAGTTTACTTAAAAGTATCAAATTGCGATATCAAAAATATCAAATTGATGAAGATTTTGTGATCAATTTGATACTTTTTGTGATCAATTTGATACTTTTTTGGTATCAATTTGATACTTTTTTGGTATCAATTTGATACTTTTTGGTATCAATTTGATACTTTTTGGTATCAAGTTGTTACTTTCAAGAAAACTGTGAAAAAATGGAAAAAGAAAGAGATGAATAAAAGAAAAAAGAAACGATAAAATGAAAGAAAATAATAATGAATAAAATGAAAATGAATAAAATGAAAATGAACAAAATGAAAATGAATAAAATGAAAATGAATAAAATGAAAATGAATAAAATGTAAATGAATAAAATAAAAAGAATATCTTCGGTATATGTAATTCATAGCATATACATTAATAATTAAAATTGGAAAATAAATTTGATTTTTAATAAAAAGGATTGTATTTTTATTACAAAATAATATTCTCTGAGTTATTCTTCCATTGACCTCGTATTGATTTAAGGATTTCTTGGAACGCGTATAAAAAAATTGTGAGGCAACAAAGAGCCTGTTGCTTTTTAAGATACGAATGTATTGCGAGAGTTTAACAATTATAAGATGAAAAATAATTGCCTAGAAATACTGGTTAAATTACAGCACAGTACATTATAAGATACACATAATATGTAATATAGCAACTTTTATTACATGTCATTTAAAAAAAAACATATATCCAACCCATTCTTTCATTTCAATTTACTTTTCCTAAAACCAGCAATTTATATTTCTAACTAAAAGCTACGAAAAGAAAATCGCGTTAGAAAGAAAAACCATATAGTTGGTAAAACGACTTCTCTTTTAAAAATGTCAATTTATATTACAGTTTGAAAATACATTTAATATAACAGTTTATAACGTTCTGTCAAATCGTTTTTAATTTAATAACTTTACTCTGCAAAAACTGGTGTCTTGAACTAAGATATCAAGTGTCTTACCTTAAGATATTTAGCGTTTTAAAATGCCGAAAACTATAAGATATTTAGCGTTTTAAGACGCCAAAAACTATAAGATATTTAGCGTTTTAAGACGCCAAAAACTATAAGATATTTAGCGTTTTAAGACGCTAAAAACTATAAGACATCAAGCGTCTTTACAGTATAAGACATTTAGCATTTTAAGACAGCAAAGTAAGACAGTTTTAGGCGTATTAAAACGCTAAATGTCTTAAGGTAAGACACTTGATATCTTATAGTTCAAGACATCAGTTTTTGCAGTGTAGTATACAAAAGTAAAAATAATGTTTGTATACAATAGTAAAAATAATGTTTGTATACAATAGTAAAAATAATGTTTGTATACAAAATATTATACATCAAATATGTATAACACATATATACTGATATACATGTATATCAGTATATATATATGAACTTTTATTGTATTCATGTTATCCGTGTTTATATTCACCGTATAGACAAATTGTTTCACATCACGTTAAAAAATGACTCACACTGAAAGGGTAGCAAGGGGTCGAGGATTATAACAAATAAGGCATATTCGGATTTGATGGAGCCAACACGTGGCTTTTTAAGCCATTTACTATAACCAGCATGAATATACATTAAGCCTGGTTGTAAGTGATTTTATTCACGTTCGTAAATCATGCGTGCGCCTCAGTGTGCAAACGGGTTTGCGTGAACCTGTAACACTCTAGTATACAATGTGAATACGCGAACAAGTGGTTATATAGATATATATATGTACACACCAGCTGTCGCAAATCTCTCTTCACAAAATTTAAAAACCAATTTCTCCAGTCCTTTTATCATCCACAACAAATTCTTCAAAATATCGAATTCTTTAAAATACAAATCGAATTCTTCAAACATATCAAATTCTTCAAACATATCAAATTCTTCAAAAAACATCAGTTTCCAAATTAAAACAAAATTTCAAAATATAAATGAACCTTTTCTATACTTGTACTTTTCTTCTATATGTTGTTGAAAACCAACTATAGAGAGCTGCAGAAAATTTCTTAAGATCACGATTCCCATTCTTTAGCGAGAATTGCAATGCCGATCGTATAAGGTTGTCATTTGGTTTAGCAAGCTGAAAGTTTCCTAAGTAGTGCCGCATAACCTTACGTGTAAGATTGTCAGGAACCTTGAATGGTGAACTGTGCTTCCTTTCGTTGGAAGAGAAAAGCAATGGAACATCTGAGTAAGGCGTACGATGAATACATATATAGGATCCTATAATAAAAGAGCATATACCTACACAGCTGTATAATTGTGTATATAGAAGGTGCAGCATTCTTTTCTACAGATGTGCAACATCGTGAGATTTTCCAATGGTCTCATATTTAGCTCTCTGTATAGACATTGGCCATTATGGTGCCAGCAACTCTGAGATGGAGGAAATATCCCATTCCTGGAAATCTCACTGAGAGCCGCGCCTCAACGGAAGTGGTTTTGTTTCAAAGGAACGTTCGCAATAAATGTACTGCGATTCTTCCTTTGAGTCAATAACCCAAGGCTTCATCATCCTCATGTTCTTTTCAGTAGCAATTAATTTTTTTACTTTTTGCATACTTTATAGTCATCTTTTCTCCGAGATGCCTTCTATGTCTTTTCAAATTCTATATTATGATCTTTTCTCCGAGATGCCTTCTATGTCTTTTCAAATTCTATATTATGATCTTTTCTCCGAGATGCCTTCTTTGTCTTCAAACTGTTTTATATTATATGACTGCTTCAATTGTCCATATATACGTATATTATCTATCTATCTATCTAAAAACCATTTATAAATTCCATCAATAGAAACTTTTATTAATGTAAAAAGAGTCTCTGTGATCATAAAAATTCGAGTACACGCGTCTGAGATAAAAGATAAGGAAAAAGATGCGGAGGAGGCTTAAGGAAAGTGATTGTGAAAAAGCGATGTTTGAACAAGTGAGACCAAAATAAGGAAAATTGACAAGGAGTTTCCGGATTTTGTTTGATAAGAGAAAGGACAAAATTTGGTACACGAAAACATACTTGGATTAACGAGAAGATATGATCAAAGATAATCACACTTGTTCTGTTTTCTTATAAAGGAAAGAACCATTATTTCATAACCTTCAAAAGAACTCAAAAAACCTTCAAAGCCCAAAAAGAAACTTCAAAAGTATATTCACTCATTATATAAACTAAATAAGGCTTCTTTAGGAAGCAAAAAGTAATTAAACATATAGCTATATACTGTTATCAAAAAGTTGCGGAGAAAGTTCACGAATTTCACGCAACTTACATAGAAACTTTGTACAGTCAACTCTATGAATGGTACCACCATGAATAGTGCCACTTCTTGGAATTTCGACTTTACCCCCTCTTTGGCGACTCTACCATAAAGTATGTATCAAAAAAATTGCGGAATTTTGAGATTTCAAGGATAAAATCAATAAAGAGTAAAGGTGAAGTTAAGAAGAGTAAAGGCGAAGTTAAGAAGAGTAAAGATGAAGTTAAGAAGAGTAAAAAGAAAGTTAAGAGGAGTAAAAAGAAAGTTAAGAAGAGTAAAAAGAAAGTTAAGAAGAGTAAAAAGAAAGTTAAGAAGAGTAAAAATAAAGTTAAGAAGAGTAAAAATAAAGTTAAGAAGAGTAAAAATAAAGTTAAGAAGAGTAAAAATACAGTTAAGAGAAGTAAAAAAAAGTCCGGAAGAGAAAAATAATGTTAAGATGTGTAAAAATAAAGACAAGAAGAGTAAAACTAAAGCCAGGAAGAGCAAAAATCAATGTTTGAAGTTGAAAAAAGGAAAGAAAAGAAAGGAAACGTTCACCAAAATGGGAGCGGCTGATGCACATCAATGATGGTGGATGCTGCGCTGTATCAATAGTGTAGGAGGCATAGATGGGCGTGACCTTAAATCTATTGGCTGGCGTTCATCTCGAGGGCTTTTATCTCGTTCTCCGACCTTTTCCATCTCTCTCTCGCCCCCTACATCGCAGCCAATCAGCTTCCGCTACCAATCACGCTTGCCCTGTAGTACCTACTTCTCCTTTCCAGTCTCACGCAACCTCAGACTCATTCCTCGCCCTCTCTCTCTCTGTCTCTCGTACACGTCTCTCTACGTGTTCGAGGCTCTCCTCCACACGTCTCTCTCCTCTTCCAACAGGACTTGCACTCTCTTTCTCTCTCTCTTTCTCTCTCTCTCTCTCTCTCTCTCTCGCTCTCCCTCTGAAACTCGCTAGATTTAAGGACCTCCATCTCCCTTTTTTCTTTTTCCTCTCACTTGTTCTCCCTCGTCGACCGGAACACCCACACGCCGCACAAGAGAAGCAAAGATGGCGGTTGGTTAGTGTGTTTCGAGAGCTGTAACCCTGACAACCTTGGACTTACCCACCCGTAACCTCCAACCCTCCAACCAAGAGGCTATAGCACTACCAGGTACGTTGACGATTTATGAGTCACGCAAAAATCCGCAGAGAACAAAAATCAGAACAAAGCCCACATCGCAATCGTCTACTCTTTCGGCATTTCTTTTGTATTCTATTCTTTTTCTATTCTATTATTCCTATTCTATTCGATTCCTATCCTATTCTATATTCTATTCTATATTCTATTCGATTCTATATTTTAGCTGAGAAAGTGACCACGAAATTCAAAATCGTTTGTTTCAATCGGTTTTCAAACTCTGGCAATTGAGGATCAAATTTATTCGACGAATTGGAATTTTGTATAAACGGAAGAAATGGAAAATTGGTACTATATATGTACTATATATATGTACATAATCGTTTTCTTTTAGTGATCTTTTCGCTTTAAATATGGAGCGACTACATATATATGTATACATACATATATGTAGTATATGTACATATGCGCGTATATTAAAGGACGCATAAAAAAGCACTTTAAAGAAAAAGAGTGATTTTTTTGTATACAAATTTCCTTTTTCAAAAGGGATAATAATAATAAGGGATAATAACAAGGGATTTTTCAAAAGATAATAATAAAATAATTATAAAATTAATAAAATTAGATTGTTAAATTAAAGTGTTAGATTCATAATTTCGAAAATTATAGCCAATTCATAATAAATCAAATACTATGTACAGTTTTCATCAGAATTGGGTCAAATGTAAGTACACGCAGTTAAAATAAAAAGTTAAGTTATTGGAAATGAAACTTTTCACGAAGAAAAAGAAGCGCATAAGAAAAACAAGAAGAATGAAAAACAAACTAAAACATTATTCAACACTTTTATATTTAAGATTCGTTTTATTCCTTTTATTCGCCTTATTCATTTTAATCGTTAGATCCATTTTATATTTTAGAATTCTTATCCAACACTTTCATTTGACTTTAAACTCATGAACTCATGAGTTTACTCACCACAAATATATATATATATATATATTTATATATATATATATATATATATATATATATATATATATATATATATATATATAT
>WNHD01000075.1:0-62893 GCA_011057455.1 Ganaspis sp. Gsp50
AAAAAAAAAAAAAAAAAAAAAAAAAAAAAAAAAAATAGAAAAATAGTAGTTATAATAATTACTTAATTAATTATGTAAAAAAATTATGATTATAATTAAAAAACTAATAGTGAGAATGAAAAATAATAATGATAATAATATAATAATAATGATAATAATATAATAATAATGATAATAATATAATAATAATGATAAAAATATAATAATAATATAATAATATAATAATAATAATGATAATAATATAATAATAATTTTAATAATATAATAATAATGATAATAATATAATAATAATGATAAAAATATAATAACAATGATAATTATAAAATAATAATAATGATGATGACGATAAAAATAATAAATTCACAATAAAGATAACAAAAAACATGATGGAAAAAATAATAGATATAAATAATAAATAATAATAAGTATAATAAAAACAATAATATCAGTATGATTAACATAATGAAATTCAACAATTAATAATTTCCTTTTGATTCTCTACGATAATCATTTGAAAAAAGCACTTAAAGAGAAACACATTTAAAGATAAATCTGCAAGAGATAAATCTGCAAGAGATAAATCTACAGATCCAATTGAAAAAATTTGGATGAATTGATCATGCACACAACATCGAACATCAAAAGCAAACAAAAATGCAACAGAAGCAAATAAGAAAAAAAAATGAGTAAATTCAAAATGTTAAAAGGATGTAAAAATAGGGAAATTTTAAAGCACAGAAACGGACGTTAATTGTTGCCTAAAAAAAGAAAAGGAAGATTAATTTCTAGAGTTTAAGTGTTTTCTATTTGTCTCTTAAGCTATTAAAGCTTTATGGCGTTTAGTTACCGGATATGACATTAACGTTCGTTGCTGTGCAGTCCAGGCGGAAAGGATTGGGTTAGTGGGAGCCTGAAGCGCAGAAGTACCGTGTGGCTGATAGAAGGACCCTATTAACATTAAAAAAAGTGCTTTATAAACACAATAAAAAGGGCTTTTGTCAATCAATACATTTCCCTTTTGCTAACTTCCTTCAGCGAATTATTTGGTTCGAATTCATGACAGCATCATCATAGAAAGGAGATCATCATAGAAAAGAGATGATCATCATAAAGAGATTTATTTATGTTAAGAGATGTAGATATTAAAAGAAAAACTGTCGAAGTTGCAAATAAATTTCGTCTGTTACAAAAAAAAGAGGTAGATGTTTGAAGTAAAGAGCGTTTGTTATAAAAAAAAAGAAGTAGATGTTATACAATTAATAGCGTTTGTTATATAAAAAAAAGAAGTAGATGTTATACAATTGATAGCGTTTGTTACAAAAAAGATGTAGGTATTACAAATAAAGAGTGGAAGTTACAATAAAAGATTATATGTTATAAAAAAACAAGTAGATGTTGCAAAAGAAACAAGTAGAAGTTACAGAAAAACAAGTAGATGTTACAAAAAAAATAAGTAGATGTTACAAAAAAAGAAGCAGATGTTAGAAAAAATAAGTAGATGTTACAAAGAACTAGTAGATGTTAGAAAAACAAGTAGATGTTACAAAAAAAATAAGTAGATGTTACAAAAAAACAAGCAGATGTTAGAAAAAATAAGTAGATGTTACAAAGAACTAGTAGATGTTAGAAAAAATAAGTAGATGTTACAAAGAACAAGTAGATGTTAGAAAAAATAAGTAGATGTTACAAAGAACAAGTAGATGTTACAAAAAATAAGTAGATGTTACAAAAAACAAGTAGATGTTACAAAAAAAGAGTAAATGTTACAAACAAAAAAGTAGATGTTACAAAAAAAGAGTAAATGTTACAAACAAAAAAGTAGGTGTTACAAATAAACAAGTATGTTGTATAAAAGTGTTACAAAAAAAGTGGATTTTACAATAAAAAAAAAAGAAATTAGGAAACTTTGTTGATCAGTAGGTGCAAATTTATGCAGGTTTTTCTTTAATTTTTTAACATATTAAAAAATAAATAAAAAACATTGATACGTACGTCGAAACGCTATTTTAGTAGCTATGTTTCGTCTTATAAAAAAATATTATAAGAAGTAGATGTTACAAATAAAGTTCGTCTGTTGTATAAAAGTAGATGTTACAAACAAAGAGCGACTGTTACAAAAAAAAAAAGAGGTAAGTAGTACAAATAAGTGTGTCTGTTGCAAAAAAGTAGATATTGCAATAAAGGAATAAATGTTACAAAAAAAAGAGTAGATATAAGAAAAGAAGAGTAGATGTTAGAAAAAGATAATAATTAATAGTGAAATAGAGAAATAGCAATAGAAAAAATAGAGTAGGTGTTACAAAAGAAGAGTAGATGTTACAAGAGAAGAGTAGATGTTACAAAAGAAGAGTAGATGTTAAAAGAAAAGAGTAGATGTTACAAAAGAAGAGTAGATGTTAAAAGAGAAGAGTAGATGTTACAAAAGAAGAGTAAATGTTACAAAAAAGAGTAGATGTTACAAAAATGAGTAGATATTACAAAATAAAAATAGATGTTAAAAAGTAAAAGTAGATGTTACAATAGAAAAGTAGACGTCAAAAGAAGAAATATCAATCATAAAAAAGTAGTAGTAAAAAATAGTATTAGCCCTCATAGTACTAGTGTCAGTAATACAAAAAAAGAACCCCCACAGAAAGCACTAACCAATTCCCAACAATTACAAAAAAGCAAGAAAACCCTTTAGATAATTTTGTCAAAAGAATCGTTGATGTCTGCTTTCACTGGCAAAACGCAAAGGTCAAAAGCAGCATCACATCCTCTTTCTCGACCCAGATAATTCGCTCTTTGGTCATGACCCGTTAAATCGTCGCCGGATCGCCGAAGGGAATAACGGGATTGAGACCGGAAGTAGCCGAGCGATGACCCCGAGAACCGGCAGGCAGTGTAAATCCAAGAGGAAGGAAGGAAGAGAGAAACACCAAGAGGTTGTAAGATCAAGAATTGAAGTGGGAGTTAAATTCCAAAAGGTATGAGAAAGTATTGGAGAGGTGTTGAACAAGAGGAAGAAAGAGAGAATGAGAAAAAGAAAGAGAGAGAGAGAGAGAGAGAGAGAGAAGGGTGTATTCTGACCCTGATGCGCAGACCGGTTCGTGATGCATGCATTTCCCGTATAAAGAGAAGAAACACTGGAGAGGAAAAAGGACAAAACATCCTGTTATTATGCAGGAGTCGAGGTCGCTTCGATGGGGCACCAAACATCCCGAATATAGTCATCAGCAAATTAAAATTTTTAAAAGTCACTCTAGAGTTAGCATTTACAATTAAAGGATCGCTCATGTAAGGTTCAGGAAGGATCAAACGAGAAGAAAAGAAATCGATTTTTCCAGCTCCTCATCTTCCGGTATTTGAACTCTCTTTTTACATTCCCATCAATAATGAGAGTGTATTTGTAATCATCGTTGTACCAAAGTAGTATAAAAACACAAATTGGATGTTAACACTACACACGTACTTTACATTTTTTCAAGATATTTCGAGAGTTTACATTTTTTCATTGAAATCTAGTGACAAAAGGATACGACAAAGAACGGCTGACTTTTGCAACTTGAATGAAATCACGACAAAAATTTTAGTTACAGATTCGCCTAGATCAAAGCAAGCCTATCAGGCTTGCTTTGGCTACATTGGCTACATTGTAAATTTCGCGAAATGTAAATTAAAAGTACAACGTTTTTTGGAAAAGAGGAGTTGGAAGAACCGAGTCTGAGTAAGAGGTGTGTGGCGCCCTACCTTATCTAAACCTTCAAAAGAACTTAATGTCAATGTCTCCGGGTCTGCTCTTATGATAAGTATAGATATGGGTCATCAGGGAGTTTCGCGAACAGTAGACCCGTTCGCAGATGACACATCGGTATTCCTCCTGTCGTTCTGCGTGTTTGTCGGCCACGTGGCGTTTCAGGGAAGCTTTGCTGCAAAGCACCTTGCCACACAGCTGGCAGGTGAAGAGCTTCTTGGCCGACGGTGTGTTCAGCGAGTTCAACGTCAGCCCTGGCATGGAGGCGAGCACTGAAACACAACAATGCACCTCATGCAGCACCCCACACTTACCTACACCAACTTTAACACGTGTGGCCCTGTCCGATACTCCATTCACTCCCACTCATTCATCAACTCTCTCTCTCTCTCTCTCTCTCTCTTTCTCTGTCTCAGATTCATCCCCATATGGTCTTCATGCACACTATCTAACAATCATTGAGTCCCTTCATTGTCTCCATTCACACCCTGCCATTTTTTTCTAACGTCGTTACCTCTTTTTTTTCTGACACTCTTTTTACCCCTTTTTGCACCTCAGTTTACTTTTATTCTTTTCTGTGCTTTTAAACCTTTTTTGCTTTTTGTAATTTTGCGTTTTCTTTATAATTTTCTAGCCTTTTTTGTTTTTTATATCTTTGTAATTTCTTAGGTTTTTTTGTTTTTTGTTATCTTTGTAATTTTTTAGCCTTTTTTGTTTTTATCTTTGTAATTTTTTAGCCCTTTTTGTTTTTATCTTTGTAATTTTTTAGCCCTTTTTGTTTTTATCTTTGTAATTTTTTAGCCTTTTTTGGTTTTTGTTATTTTTGTTATCTTTGTAATTTTTGAGCCTTTTCTGGTTTTTGTTATCTTTGTAATTTTTTAGCCTTTTTTGTTTTTTGGTATCTTTGTAATTTTTTAGCCTTTTTTGTTTTTTGTTATTTTTGTTATCTTTGTAATTTTTTAGCCTTTTTTGTTTTCTGTAATTTTTGTTATCTTTGTAATTTTTGAGCCTTTTTTGTTTTCTTGTAATTTGTGTTATCTTTGTAATTTTTTAGCCTCTTTTTTTGTAATTTTTCATTATTTTTATGATTTGTTTGTCTTTTTCACTTTTTTATTCTTTTTAGCCAATTTTATTCTCTTCTTATCCTCTTTAGCGAATTTTATTCTTTTTTATCCTCTTTAGCCTCTTTTATTATTTTTTATCCTCTTTAGCCTCATTTATTCTTTCTTATCTTCTTTAGCCTCTATTATTCTTCTTTATCCTTTTTAGCATCTTCTATTCTTTTTAGGGCTACACACGAGACGAGACTTTACATGCAAAAGTCTCGTCTCGTCTCGGCAATTGTAAAGTCTCGTCTCGTGTGCAGCCCTAATTCTTTTTTATACTTTTAAGCTTTTTTTTAAAATACTTTTTGATTTTTTATACTTATTACTTCGTTTACAAAAAATGAGAAACAAGTTTCCAATAATAATGTATAGAAATCAAAGTCTTTTTATACTTTTTGCTTCCTCAAGAGGAAGCTTTGTTTTAATACTTTTTAGCTTTTTTATACTTTTTAGCTTTTTTTATACTTTTTAGCAATTTTTATAGTTTTCAGCCTTTTTACACTTTTTTATTATTTTATTTTTTTATTTTTACTTTTTTATTTATTATTATTACTCTGCTTTCCCGCAGAGAAAACTGTATTTATTATTCATTTTTATTCAATTCTTTTACTTGTACTTCCATACCATTTTATTCCACGTTTCAAAAATATTATCCTTTTATTTTTAAGTTACTTTAATTTACTACTTTTTATTTTCATTTTAAACAATTATTGTTATTTTATTATTAATTATTGTTATTTTATTATTAATTATTGTTATTTTATTATTAATTATTGTTATTTTATTATTAATTATTGTTATTTATTATTAATTATTGTTATTATTATTATTGTTTATATCCCACTAATTTTATTGCACAAACAAAATTAATTTTGAATTTGCTATTATTTGCTAGTTTATGTGTTTATTGTTATTTATTTCTAAACGGAAAAAATATTTGGATCGGCAAATAATTCCAAATATACAATTGTAATTCCATTACAATAGCTACAGTAAAATATGCAAACCGATACAGTAAACTACTAAATGTGTAAATTGATAGTTTTATTTGGAGCTGCAAAAAGTTTCATGAAAGTTTTATTAGTTTATATATTTAAGTAAATAATATAAATAAAAAATCAAATTGTAATAGCTACAGTAAAATATGTAAACCAATACAGTAAAACTGATGCAGTAAAATATTTTGCTATTCTCGAAGAATATTTTTACATTTATATTATATTATTAATATATATTATATTATTTTTATATTTAAGTAAATAAAAAAATAAAGCCTTTTTTTGTAGTTATTTTTTTACATTTTCTGCAACTTGAATTTATGTTCTCTTTTTCGTTGAGATTTCTATTTACTACTGTAGCGTAATTATTCACGTTTTATTCAGGACTTTAAAATAAATAAACTCTTTGAAATTACCTTAAACGAATTATGTAAACTGAATTACTGTAAACGAGATTAACTCTTTTTTCACTCCACGGCAAAAAATGAACGTTTTACGACAATTGCATTGTAGGGGGATGAAATTTTAAAAAGCCTGTTGAAACTCTCGTTGACACAATATTTACATTATTTTTCTGATGTAACTTGCTAATAAAAGTTTCACTCCATTCTATTTACATGGCATCATTCACATTTCATCTCATTTTACTTTTTATCACACGACGTGAATTTGAAAAGCTAGAAAATTGAAACTTACACGTTATATTCGTTTTATTTGCTTATTGATTTTAAAATCATTTTACCATTTTATTTTTTCTTTCATTTCATTATTTTGCATTTTATTTTATCATTTTTCATTCTTTTTCATTCTTTTTCATTTTTTTATCGTTTTGCATTTCATTTCATCACTCTTAATTTCATTTTATCATTTTTAATTTCATTTTATCGCATTTTTTATTTCATCATTTTGCATTCCATTTTATCATTTTTCATGCCATTGTATCCTTTTTCATTCCATTGTATCATTCTTCATTCCATTGTATCATTTTTCATTCCATTGTATCATTTTTCATTTCATTGTATAATTTTTGCTTCCTCATAGGGAAGCATTGTTTATTTCATTTTATCACAATTTATAAAAATTGAATCTGTGCTACAAAATTTCAAAAAGCTCTCGAAACTATTTTATGCTAATTACAATAAATATCGAATCATCGTTTTATTGCACTTCTATTAAAAGAATTGAAATTATTCTCGTTTACGCTTTTTTATATTATATTCTTTTGGATATTCTTTTGTATTCGAATACCTTTCTAATCCATTCTTTTCAAAACCTCAAAATCCACGAAATATTTAAATATTCTTTAAAAAGCAAACTAATGAAAACCCCTCAAAAACTGATTTACAGCTAAACTTTCCTGAAAAGATTGCATACAATCTTCTTTTTACAAAAATCACAAAACGAAAAAAAAAGAATTTAAATGCAACAAATTAAGATTCAAAAGTATATACGAGACATGAAATATATAACGAATAAAACATTTCTTCTTCTCAATAGAAAATGGTCGTACAGCAATTATAAAAAAGCTCCTGAAGAAGAGGTTTCAAATGGAAAAGAGTGTCAGAATCGAATGATAAAGTCAAGTAATTTGTTTTTTTTAATAAAAAAGAAGCGCTGAGCGTGAGAAAAAAGAGGCAGGAAGCGGAGGAAGACTCTGAAGAGCATCCGCAAGTGAAAGGAGACGCAAACCTCGCAAGCGCCAAGACGAGGTAAGAAATTTTCAATAGCAGTCGGGAAAAAAATGGACGATTAATAAAAAAACCAACACGAGGACTTTCTATTGACGAATGTCGCGACGAAAATTATGCGTTAATAAGACAGCCACGGATCATTTGTCCATGTCCGTCTCGTTAATTCAAAGAAAAGGACTTTTCCTTTTTTACAAAAAATGCTGCCGCACACTCTTTATGTCTTCGCCCCGTTTTCCTCCGTCTTCCGCTTCTTTTCTTACACATCTTCTCGGTGGCGAAGCGACCATTAATTTTCATTCAAAATTGCTCTTTATCCAATTTCTTGAGTCGTGTCTCATTAAACTTCAGGCGAGTGGAAAAACTTTGGTGGCACATTATGTGTTTGTTTCTTTATCAAGGAAATGGTAACGGGTTTGCATAAGTGAATGATATGTAGTACAGTGAATGTAACACAGGGGGGTAAATGTAACACATGGGAGTGAATGTAAAACATTGAATGTAATACATTGAATGTAATACACTGAATGTAATACACTGAATGTAATACACTGAATGTAATACACTGAATGTAATACACTGAATGTAATACACTGAATGTAATCTGAATGTAATACACTGGATTGAATGTAATACATGGTATTGAATGTAACACAGGGGATTGAATGTAAAGGGGTAAACTTAAAAAGAAAATGCAGTATTTAAAAAAAAGGTAAAAAGATAAATAAAAAAGATAACTGCGTTTAAGTCTATTTGGATATGTCGTTAAGGACGAACTTTTTTCTTAGGCGTAATCAAGCCTGATGTACAAAAGACGACGAAGGAAACACTGAGCATTCTGGAAAGACACTTAAGGCATGCAATTTCATGGAAGGTTTCGTCCCGTCAAATGACGCGACGCAAAGATTTGCGCTCTTTTCACTTGCGTTTATGCGTATAAATTTTCTTTTCAACCCTAAGCACTTGAAGGTGCTCTTTTAATTACTACCTTTTCAACTAAGTTTACGATGCTCGCTGTTTGCAGCTATATTATTCAATATCTTTGTCATTCAAGCGGACAAGGGCCTGAAATCTCTCTGCAGGGATTGAATCCAAACTCGAAAATTCAAATGCTTTTTAAATACTTTTTCACCCTCTTTTCTATTTCAATAAAAAATGATTGAAAATTCGAGTTTGATTCACTATTAAATAGGACGTTCAGGAGAAATTTCTCTGTCTTTTAAAAAAGCTCGTGTAATCTTGTTATCAAAAAGATTACGAATTTCCGAATCCAAAGAATCAGGGTTTTTGAAAACATAACAGAGAAAATCGCAAACAAAAAAATAGCAAACAAAAATTGAAAACAAAAATAGAAAACATAAATAGAAAACATAAATAGAAAACAAAATAGAAAAAAGTAGAAAACAAAATAGAAAAAATAACAAACAAAATAGCAAACAAAATAGAAAACAAAATAGAAAACAAAATAGAAAACAAAATAGAAAACAAAATAGAAAACAAAATAGAAAACAAAATATAAAACAAACAATAGCAAACAAATAGCAAACAAAAAGTGAGCAAGGATAGCTAAAAAAAACTGCAAAAAATTACAGGATTAAAAAAGAACCATAACATGACAATTTTGTATAGTCAATTGTAGTTATTTGCATAGGTATATTAATATTTATATTTGGTAATATTTGCTTTTTTAAAGATCCAGAGAAACTTTTCCTCGCTCTAGTAACAAGTTATATCATAGAAAGAGCGGACAAAACTGACTTTCGCAATAAAACAAGTACGCAGGATGAAACAAAACAATATGCAAGGATCTGATGACGTAAACTAAATGTAATGTTAATAAAAAATTTTGAATTTATCATTAAATACTGAAATTGGAAATACCAAGACTTGTATCTGAAAAAAAATTGTAGGGAAATTGATATTTTGTTCTTGAAATGAGACTCGTTGATCCTACGTGCGTGACATAATCCAATTTTGCTTTGTGGATTTGACAAAGGCGTTCATCAACTTCTTAAGGAACATTTGCGGCTATAAATCAGACGATTAAACAAGTTTTTTCATTTCCGAGACAAAAATCGAAATCAACGAAAACGAAATCTTAGCCAGCGGGACAATTAACTGCAAATGTTATAAAAATGTGAAAAAATTGAAAATTAGAATTAAAAATTAAAGCTATGCAAAAAATTGCTTGTACCTTATTCGTAAAAAATGTGTTACCTTTTTATCATAATTTTACTAATTTTTAATTATTTATGAATTTACATGAATTTAAATTAATATAAATTTATGAATTTAAATTAATTTAAGTTAATATAAATTTATGAATTTAAATTAATTTAAATTAATATAAATTTATGAATTTATGAATTTATGAATTGATCAATAACGGATACAATTCGAGAGTAATTTAGGAAAGATCGAATAAAGGAAAACGTGCAGGTGTAAATAACGAAGAGAACGCCCTTGTCTTTTATAGCACATTAATTCTGAAATTAAAAAAATAAATATTATCACACGAAACACTGGAAATAAGTTTATAGCCCAGTCTTAAAAGTTAGGAGATTTGTTTGTTGAATAAAGGTTGCGTCAGATTGTAGGTAATTGAAACCAACTTACCTTCAAAAATGAAATCAGTTGGTATCTGCTCTTTTGCGTCAAACAGATGTACTGATTGCTTAAAATAAAATATTATCATCCTAAACTCGAATGGCATTGAATTTTTTTTAAAGCGTCAGAAAAGATTTCAAGAACGCTAGCGACAAACGACTTTTTTATCTGAATTTAAATTCCTTAGTAAAATTAAACGGTCATTCATTTGAAATTCAAGAGCCGATGAAAGGAGTCAATTCTCCTTGTATAATAAAAATGATACTTTAATATCATTATGATTTACTTGAGGATGTGATAGGTTTCTAGAAATAAATGAAAGAAAGAAGACAACGGAATTATTAAATCAAATAGTATACATTTCGTAGAATATAAAAGTGAAAATATATTAAAATGCATTTCTCATTGCTTAAGACGATTGTAATAATAATAATAATAATAATAATAATAATAATAATAATAATAATAATAATAATAATAATAATAATAATAATATTATTAATAATAATAATAATAATAATAATAATAATAATAATTGTAATAATAATAATATTAATAATAATTGTAATAATATTGTTATTAACATTAATATCATGATAATTATAACAATACTAATAGTAATATTAATATAATAATAATCATAAGAATAATCATGATAATATTAATAATAATATTAATATAGTAATAATAATGATCATGGTAATATTAATAATAATATTAATATAATAATAATATTAATATAATAATAATAATAATAATAATAATAATAATAATCATGTAATAATAAAAAATAATAGTCATCAATAAATATATAATATAACCAGAACACCTTGGCAGATAACAATATAATTAATAAGTAAGCAAGATAACGTAGCGATGTGCTGTGTGATTTTAAAGTTTAGTTTATCGAACAATTATCGTTCACAAATGCGCGAACCGAATTATTGAATTCATTTCGTAACTGAAAAAAAATTTGGCATACAATATGAGGCTAAACCGTTTTTGTGAATTTGTAATTTTTACTGCTTGTGTCCCTTCAGCATAGCGCTTGTAATGACGCACGATTGTGTAAGAACTATTTTATACTAGTAAGCTATTGTAAAAAATTGTGTGCTGTAGTGATTTTTTTTTGTCATTTAATCTAATTCCTATTACGTAGTCTATGGGGGATTATAATGTAAAAAAAGAAGCTGTGAGTGTAGTGTCTCTTGACCATTTACTATAGCGCGCTACGATATCGTGGAAACGAGAAGCGAAGGGTTGTTGTGATCATGCATAAAAATGCAATTTACGTGAACGAATATAGATAAAGAAAATGTTTTCAATTAAGATAATCTTTCGGAGTCTCTCTCTCTCTCTTTCTTTATTTCTGTCTTTGCTTTCTTCAATGTTTATTACTTTTACTTTATTTTTATTATTACTTTTAAAAACCTTTTTTTTTCTTCTTTTAAACTTATTCCTTAGGTACTTTTAATTAACAGTTTGGTAACATCAGTCCCATAATAAAAATCAGTCCAATAGATCGACTAATTAAGCAACGAGACAAATTAGTCCAATTCAGTTCCATCGACGTGTTTAGGCCGAACCTTAAACCCACAACGTCCATTGTTAAGTTCGATTTTTCGTCTCACAATAAAACACGTGCGAATTCAAATTCAGTCTTTTAAAATTAAGAAAAAACGGCAGCGTCGCCGTATCACAGAAGCCGATTGTAGATTATAATTCACTTTCGAGGTCGACGAGCGAAAACGAGAAAATCGACTCGACGAAGAGCTTTCGAAAAGAACTTTTAAATTCGTCATTGAATTGCAATCGTAAACGCAGAGAATGTCGTGTAATTGTGAACAAAAAACACTTAAGAGAGAACAGAAATCAAATATAAACTCTATTAACATAAAAATCATATTCTGCAATTAAATATTCCATTCGATTTATATTAATTTCATTAATAATTTATTATTCTCATAATATAGGCGCCGCCCAACAATTGGGGTGGTGACAATTACTTTATTAATTCGCGTAATTAATTATTTGGCCATTTTTACAGTAGTCATTAAGTCAATTTCTTGGAAATAGTCTATATAGGTTTAAATATTATCAATATCAGTTCTTTCTTTGTCTTTGACTACTATAAAATTGTATCTCATTATATTCTCGCAATTTAAAGCTTCGTTCTTCATTTCCGTTCCGAACTTCCGTCTAAATTATATCCTCTTCTCATTTGTATATCGCGCTTCGACTCCCACACGACACAATTAAATGACAATAACCTCTTTTACAACATTTCATCAATGTCAACATATTCGTCAAATTTCATTTATAATACAAGTGTTAAAAATATCCCTCTACAGCAATCAGAGAAATGGCTCACAATAAACGAGAAATCCATTCTTTTTCAATTACTTAAACAAATTTATCACATTTCATTAAATTTAATAACATAATTTTATAAAATTAAAACAATCCTTTTTATTAAATAATGTTTCTCATTTAATAATGTTTCTCATTAAATAATTTTTCTCATTAAATAATGTTTCTCATTAAATAATGTTTCTCATTAAATAATTTTTCTCATTAAATAATGTTTCTCATTAAATAATTTTTCTCATTAAATAATTTTTCTCATTAAATAATGTTTCTCATTAAATAATGTTTTTCATTAAATAATGTTTTTTATTAAATATTTTTCATTAAGTAATGTTTTTCATTAAGTAATGTTTTTCATTAAAATAATGTTTATCGGTAAAATAATGTTTATCGTTAAAATAATGTTTATCGTTAAAATAATGTTTATCGTTAAAATAATGTTTTGAATTAAAATAATGTTTTGAATTAAAACAATGTTTTGAATTAAAACAATTTTTATAATCAAAAATATAAAGTACGTATATAAATAAATAATAAATTATATCAGAAATTTATACTGAAAATGTACATTTTGTTTTCTAGAAATTTTGACGACTAATCAAATGTGCAATTTTAAAATTGCGTTTGCAAATTGTATGCTAAGTAACTTAACTAAAAAGACAATCTAAATAAATTAAAATATTGCGTGAATTTTTGATATTTATAGAGATCAGTATATTTTTAAAAGGCAGTCTTTGCATTCGTAATGCTAATAATTAATTCGTGAATTATCCTAAGTTCTTTGGGACTGCTAAACGAATTTCTTTTTCTTTAAAAGGCTAAATTAAATTACACTCATAATTTCCAATTACAATAGCCTTAAAATTTAGAGTTTTAAAACCTAATTTATAAACCGATTATTAAGATCTCTACGAATTAATCTAATTGTCTAATCACAACCAATAGTTCCTTTTTCTCAATTTTTGATTTTTCATTATATTTTTTGCACTAAAACTTAATTCTATTTCTTGTTCTCGAAACATCTGCTTTATTCTCAATACATCTTTTACTTCCAAATGAGAACTTAATTCAATGTCCATTTGAATTAATTCAATTTATTGAAAATCAATTCGTTGAATAAATTTGAATTCAATTGAAGGAAAGATGCGTCACAAAGAATCATTTCACATAATGAATTTTTATTATAACCATTTCCCTGATGATGCCTTTTTTTCAAACTAAATTATTTTCTCGATTATAAATCAATTTTTTCTTCCTCGTGTTGAATGAAAGTCGAAGCGATTATTTGAACATATTCTAAATTACTCTATCATAGCCTATCTATAAACGTGTGTTTGTATACGTGTATGGATTTCATGTGGCGAATTATATCGGCATACTGTAAAATATAGTTATATGTATATCATATATGTAATTTTATGTCGTTCGTCGGCTGTTTGCGTCAGCATTTCTACGATTAGTTGATACGACGGGACCTAGCCTGCCTAATAAGTTCATTCTTCAGGGTCGGGCAAAACCTTCTTGATCTCCTTTTCTTTCAATTCTATACATATGTCTTTTTATTTACAATCCCAGTACACGTGGGGACAAAATTCAAAGAAAAAAATACGAATCAAAACCATCACAAGATTGAGCAAATTCTTTGATCATGAAACATTTTCGAAAAGGGGAATTCAACATATTGAATAAACGATGAAAGGGAGGAAGCGGAAATCAGAAATGGAAAGTAGAGAAACAAAAACAGCAAAGTAAACAATGGAAAAAATAATAGAAGAAAAAAATAATAGAAAAAGAAATGGAAGAGAAAAATAATAGAAGAGAAAAATAATAGAAGAAAAAAAATAATGGAAGAAAAGAAAATAAAGTAAATGATAATAATAAAATAAAAGAAAGTAACTAAAAGAGAGCAAATAACAAAAAAAGAAAATAAGAAAAGAAAGAAAATAACAAAAAAAGAAAAAAAGAAAATAACAAACAAAGAAATTAACCCTCACAAAGAGAAAATAACCAAAAGAGAAAATAACAAAAAGAGAAAATAACCAAAAGAGAAAATAACAAAAAGAGAAAATAACAAAAATAGAAAATAACAAAGAGAGAAAATAACAAAAAAGAGGAAATAAAAAAAAAGAGAATGAAAGTTTGAGAACTATAAACGTTAAAAATAAAAGATAGAATGATTGGCGCAACTTTATGAACACATATGTTGCAATCAAATTTTAGTCTCGTCCATCAAATCGATGTAATCAAATTTTAGCAAGATGCAGTGAATAATTGCGAAATGTAAATTATTGCGACATTGTTAAATATTGTTTTAAAACAATTGGATAAAATTCAATTTGATTTAAATAATGCGATTTGATCAAACAATGTTGTTTGATAAAACAATACGCTTCGCTGATATGATTATTAAATAAAGGTATTACCAATATGAAAAATTTACAAAAGTTAGAATTAATAAAAAAAAACAGATAATAAAAAGAAAAATTATTAATTGAAGGTTTTCATGCAACAACTTCCGCGCACGAACTTTTTGTTTTCTACTTAAAGTATTAGTCAGACAATCTACTAGTTTTCATGCTTCGTCTGACCAATACTGTAAGTAGAAAATGAAAAGTTCGCGCTTAACGTGTTATTGCATGGGAGATTATTAGAATTGAAACTACATAAACCTGAATTAGTTATTTTCTACTGATATTTTTGATATTATTAAATAAAAAATACACTCTCATTATCGATGAGAATGTAATAAAACTAACAAAGTAAGGGCAAAGTAAAAGCAGAATTACTAAAAAGTAAGATTGGTAACAATCAATTGATAAAACAATTGATGAAACAATTGATAAAACAATTGATAAAACAATTTATGAAACAATTGATAAAACAATTGATAAAACAATTGATAAAACAATTGATGAAGCAATTGATAAAACAATTGATGAAACAATTGATAAAACAATTGATAAAACAATTGATGAAACAATTGATGAAACAATTGATAAAACAATTGAAATTGATAAAACAATTGATAAAACAATTGATAAAACAATTGATAAAAAATATAAAAACAAGAATTGATAAAAAATTATTTGATAAAAAGTACACTATAATTGTTAAAAAGGGAATTGATAAAAATTAAAGCTGATAGAAAAAAAGAAAATAAAAAAAGATTGAAAAGTAGAATTAAAGCAAATTAAAGAATTAAAAAGAAGTAGAATAGATAATAACAAAAAAAAACAGAATTTCCGAGGAAGCAATATGAAAAAAAGTCATAAAACAATTTAAATTAACGAAAAGTAAGATTGACAAAAAGGACCGTTAAAAGGACCGTTAAAATAACAAAGAAAGTCGCTGAAAAAATTGATAAGAAAAGAAAACGATTATCAAGAAGGTTTTGTTTTTACGTGGCTTATCAAAGTTCTACTAAAATATAGGTATATTGTATGTAGTCAGCTATATGTATATGCAGCTATTATTATTTACTTAGTACATAGTAATCTGTCAGAGTCAATGGACCATAGCTGTAAATTTTCATTTGCAGCAAAACTGGCAAACTTTACTCTTGAGGTGCGAAGTGCGTTTTGTTGGAATCGGAAGTGGTTGGAGCAAACGAAATGGAGTGGATGGAAAAAGGAGCAGTGAAGGGTGTGAGTATTGTACATCAGACTTGGCAGAAGAGGAAAACCATTTGAAAAAGTGCTAACGATATTCAAAAAAGGAATGAGTGTCGTTACATTAAAAGGTACTTTCGTAAAGTCCTGTTTACACCGCAAAAATGAACGCACCGCTAAATGCAAAATTATCCCGTTAAAGCATTTCACGTGGAATGAATATATTAAGATAAAATATATTATTATTTAATTGCATCTTCGATCGCGAGCTCTCACTAAGAGACATCTCAATTTTCACTCAAGATTTTTTCTTTCAAGAGTTGTCCCTTGGAGAGATTCTTCACTTTTTTAAAAAATCTTTCTACTTTAAGTCAGAAACGATAAAAAAATCTTGAGTCTTGTAGTTAATCAGTGATCGTACAGTCTTGTAACATTACATGTTTTTTTTGTTCATCCTAAAAGTTAGTTGGACGATGGCGTCTTGGACGCCTGGAAGTTTTTTTCCCTTTATTTCTCATCTTAATAGACCCTAACTAATAGTTGGCGATCAAAAATCGCGTTTCCAACTTGGCTCCTCGTAGCACCGCTCTCGAATTAGTGTTTGCACGCGTATACGCTTAACAATAATAATTGTAATAATAATCGTCTCACTTTTCAAAAAAAAAGGAGTCGAACCTAACGGGCAAGAAAAATTCCGTCATTTTCTAAAACCTCATTCGCAAGACTTTTCTCGCACGTAAAAAAAGTACGACAATCGCATAAAACAGTCTTCATCCATCCTCTAAAGACGTGAAACGTCTTACGTTAGATTTAATAAGTATTAATCACCCGACAATTACGCCTAATCGTAACAACGAATATAATTCTTTCAACGGGCGCATTTGAGAAGCTGGTCCAGCCTTTTTTATTTTCTTTCGCATTCTTTCCATGTTTATAGATCGCTTTCGAAGTCTTCGGTCTTGCACATTTTTAACACACTTGGAAGCACTGTGTTTCTTCACGGAATTTTATAAAACTATGACACAGACAGTCATCGCAAATAAGCCCGAGTCGAAAACATCGTTCTTTATCAAGTACAAATATTGCCAAATTTTTTCCCTATAAAAATAGTTTATAATTAGAAATTCACAAAAAGTACTAGAAAACATGTTGAGTTTTTTGTTCTCTCTCTTTCGCTCTCTCTCTCTCTCTCTCTGTCTCTCTCTCTCTCTCTCTCTCTCTATCTCTCTATCTCTCTCTCTCTCTCTTGTGGGAGAGAGAGCAACTTTAATGGCCTGAAAAAATATTTTCGAGGTAAGGCAAATTAAAACAGATGTTTGAGTTATTTTCAAATCGCATGAATAATTTCATCGGGCGTTTGTGTAGATCTTTTTCCCCGCTCCGAATGCTTTCGTTATTTCCGACCAAATGCACTTTTTATTTCTGATGTGCAACTCTGTATTAAACTCAAACAGGAAATTATTACTCTTTTAAACACATAAGTAGGTACTATTTTCGCACGAACAAATTTTAAAAAGAAACTGCAATAAAATGGTCTTTGGCTTCAAAACATGAATTTTGGTTCATGAACTGTATCTCTAAATCTGAATTCTTAAAACGTAAATTTATAAAATGTAAACGAATTTAAATTATTAACAAAGCGGAACAAAATTATTCAAAGTGAATGTGAAAATCAAAGCAAAAACACTTATCAACTTTGCCAGAAATTTTGTAATTTTTTCGCAAATTTTTCTACTTTCGTTTACTTTTTCCACTCTTCTTCTATCAACTTTTTCTATCAACTCGTTTCTACGTTTTCCACTTGATTCTACTTTTACAGAACTTTTCTACTTTTCTTGTTCTACTTTTCTTGTTCTACTTTAGCAAGATTTTTTTTACTTTTCAAACTTGTTCCATTTTTTCAAGAACTTTAAAATTTTGTTTTCTTTTTAAAAGCATTTTTAAGTTATTCCTGGCATTTATTTATTTGATAAAAACAGGATGCGATTTTCTGCGAATATTTCTTCAGGCCTGACTATACCTTCAAAATCTACACTGCAAGAAACACGTCAATAAGTTTCATTAAAATATGCCACAATTGAGAAAATGTCACTTTAAAAAAATAAACTGTGACGACTAGTTAAACTCTAGTAAAACAAATGAAAAAAGCTAGCAACTAGTAAACTGTAACATAATTTAATAAAAAATTGTCTGACATTTCATTGCGTGTACAAGACAATCTAAAAAAGAAGTTGCTCCGCAAGGCAGCAAGAGTGTAAAAGTTAGCGAAAATTTGGCAATATTTTATAATCGAGTATTTTAATATTAATTATCACAAAGACACTGGTTGTTGAAAAATAGAAAGATAGATTTTCTTTTCTGACTTATTGGCATTTTGACGACTATCTTTGTCTTATCTAACAGCTATTATAACGAACAAGCCTCTAAGCTCGATAATCCTTCGCGATCCAACCCTAATGGACAAAACGCGATTGACAATATTAATCTCGTCAATCCCGTTTTCACGGCAAGCTCTATTTCTGCCTACGGTGGTAGATGCTCTTGTGGTTGTTGAGGCTGTTCAGAGTCCTGAACACTTTGTGACAGAGTCCACAGACTGCGCTGTTCAGAGGCTGAAAGTGTTGCTGCTCTTTGTGTCGCTTCAGCGTCAATTTTGTCGACAAAGTCTTCCCACAAACGTCGCATGTGTAACACACACCCGGTGGCAAAAGACTGCCATGCAACGGATGGGAAAGACGCATCGCCAGGATCGCTGAAGGCGGACCTTTCGAGACGCAAGAAAAAAAAAGAAAAGTTGGAAACAAATTTTACAGATGGAAACATTATTTTTAACATAGAGAAAGAAAAACGACAGAGCGAAAACAAGAGAAAGAAATGGAAAACAAGAAAAAGTGAAAAAAAAACATTAAAAAAACAAAATGGAAAAAAATAGAGAAAAAAGATTGAAAAAAGATTGAAAAAATAGAAAAAAAGAGAAAAAAGATTGAAAAAAGATTGAAAAAAGATTGAAGAAATAGAGAAAAAATAGTAGAAAAAGAGATGGAAAGAAAAAGAGAAAGAAGTAAAGAGAGTGAGATAGAAGTCAGATAATTGAGGAAAATACAAAAAGTGAAAGACGGGTTTTAAAAAGTTCGGAAATAATTGAAAAAACAAAAGGAAAAGAAAGAAAGAAGGGACAATGAGGATCAAAGAAATAAACAAGAGGAAAAAACAATAACAGATAAATAAGGGGAACGAAAAAATAAATAAAAGAAACACAAAGGGAACAAGAAAATACATAAAAGAGAAACAAACGAAGAAAATTAAACAAAAGAAACAAAAAATAAAAGGAAAATAAAAGGAAAAAAAATCAAACAAGAGGGACGAAAAAATAAAAATAAGGAACAAAACAATAAACAAAAGAGAAAGAAGTGGAACAGAAATTAAACAAACGAACAAAAAAATTAAAGGAAAATAAGAGGAATAAGAAATGAACAAAAGGGATGAAAAAATAAACAAGAGGATCAAAAATAAACAAGAAGATCAAAAAATAAACAAGAGGATTAAAAAATAAACAAGAGGATCAAAAAATAAACAAAAGGAACAAAACAATAAACAATAGAGAAACAAGAGGGACAAAAATTCAACAAAAGGAACAAAAAATGAAAGGAAACCAAGAGGAACAAGGAAATAAATCAAAAGAACAAAACGTAAACAAGAGAAACAAGCAAATAAACAAGAAGAACAGAAAATAAACAAAAGAGAAAAAAGAGGGTCAAAAATTAAACAAAAGGAACAAAAAATAAACCAACGGAACAAAAAATAAACAAGTGATACAAAAAATAAACAAGAGGTACAAAAAATAAACAAGAGGTACAAAAAATAAATAAAAGAAACGAAGGGAAACAAGAAATAAACAAAAGGGACGAAAAGTAAACAATAGGAAAACAAGAGAAACAAAACAATGAACGAAAGGAACAAAAAATAATCAAGAGGAACAAAAAAATAAACAAATTGGAAACGAGAGGGACACAAATTAAACAATAGAAACAAAAAATAAAAAATACAGAAACAGAAGGAGCAATTAATTAAAAAGAGAACAAGGGAAACAAAAAATAAACAAGAGGAACAAAATATAAAGAAGAGTAGAAAAAAGTAAATAAAAGGAAGAAAACAATAAAAAAAAGATAAACGTGGGGGTCAAAATTAAACAAATGGAATACAAAAATAAACCATAGGAAGAAACAATTAAATAAAAAAGAAATAAAAGAAACAATAAAATAAAAGGAAAACAAGAGGAGCAAGAAATAAACAAGAGAAACAAAATAATAAATAAAGGGGACAAAAATTAAACAAATAGAACAAAAAAATAAACCAAAGGAACAAAAAAGAAACAAATTGGGAACAAAAAGAACAATGAAATAAGAGGAAAACAAATGAAATAAAAGGAAAACAAATGAAATAAAAAAATAAACCAAAGGAAAAAAGGAACAAAACAGTAAACAAAAGGGAAACAAAAGGAACAAAAAATAAACAAGAGGAACACAAAAATAAACAAAAGGGAAACAAAAGGGACAAAGGGAAACAAATGGAACAAGGGGAAACAAATGGATAACAATAAAAGAAACAATAAAATAAAAGGAAAACAAAAGGAACAAGAAATAAACAAGAGAAACAAAATAATAAAGAAAGGGGACAAAAATTAAACAAAAGGAAAAAAAATGAAAGGAAAACAAATGGAACAAAAAAATAAACCAAAGGAACAAAAAAGAAACAAATTGGGAACAAAAGGAAGAATGAAATAAAAGGAAAACAAATGAAACAAGAAAATAAACCAAAGGAACAAAAGGAACAAAACAATAAACAAAAGGGAAACAAAAGGAACAAAAAATAAACAAGAGGAACACAAAAATAAATAAAAGGGAAACAAAAGGAACAAAAAATAAACAAGAGGAACACAAAAATAAACAAAAGGTAAACAAAAGGAACAAAGGGAAACAAATGGAACAATGAGAAACAAATGGAACAAAGGGGTAGCAAATGGAACACAAAAGTAAATAAGAGGAACAAAAAAATAAACAAGAGATACAAGAGGAACAAAAAAATAAACAAGAGATACAAGAGGAACAAAAAAATAAACAAGGGATACAAGAGGGACAAAAATTAATAAAAGGAACAAAAAAGAAACAAATGTGATACAAGGGGGCCAAAAAATAAACGAAAGAAACAACAAAATAAACAAAAGGAATATAAATAAAAAATGAACAATAAAAATAAACAAACGGATCAAAAAGAAGAGGGAAACAAAAGGAACAAAGAATTACACAAAAGAGAAACAAAAAGGGAACAAGAAATCAAAGAAATAAAAACAATAAAGGGACAAAGAAGGATCAAATATAGAAAAAGAGAAGAATAGCAAAGAAAAAAAGTAGAAGAAAGTGACAAAGGTACAAAGTAAGAAAAAATGAAAATGACAGAAAATGAAAGAAAATGAAAGAAAATGGAAAAAGGTAGAAAGAAGCGTTGAATAGAATCGACGGTTCGCGAATCGTTAAAATAGAAAAAAAAAGATTAACAAGTTTTGTTAAAGCAAAGACCAACCAAGCACCGTTACATGTACGTTTCCCAATTAAATAAGAAATGTTTGTTTCCGTTACGAACCAATATTGCGGCGGAGTAGGAGACAACGGAGAGTTCCACGTGTGGATGGACCCCCAGCACAAATCCGTTCGTGAAGGTAGGTAGTAGTAGAGGTACACACAGAACAATGACGAACCAGAGCACGTATAGCCGAGCGAGACCGGGACCGGGAACAAACAAGAACAAAGATACGACTGCCATTAATATTGTGGACACATTAGTACGATGCTGGTATTTTCTAAAGACAGAGGGTTCTGTGAGGGTGGGAAGCTGTGGAAGGGTGGCATTTTGTCAGCGGTAAAAAAAGGGGCTTATCTTTATTTTGAGACTAAGGCTAGTGTTATTTTCTTTTCTTTTTTATTTTCATTTTCAAAACCAACTCTTTACTAAAAAGGTCAAAGAGTCGTGTCTTATGTGAGAAAAAGGCTCGGGGCTCTGGTTTGTCATTGATCATGGTAATGTGACTCGTTTGCCGGAACTACTACGCGCTACGATTATTTAATTTTCTTTAAGATTTTTCATTTTTTTACTTTTCTTTTTCTTTTCATTTCAATGTCATTATTTCTACGTATAACCAACTTTCTGCTGTATTCTGACATGGCGAGAGAGAAACAAAAGGACTTACTTCATTTTCTATAAACACCTAAGGCATAACGCAGCTTTGCTGTATTGGGATCATTCAAAATTCATTTTTTCAAGAAAGATGGATTTTGAAGAATGGCGTTTTGAAATATTGGCTTGAAAATAGTTTCAAAAATAAGGGTTTAAAAATTGGTTTTAAAAACGGTTTTAAAAATGGTTTTAAAAACGGATTTAAAAATGGTTTTAAAAACGGTTTTAAAAACGGGTTTAAAAACGAATATCAAGAGAATAAGGGTTTTAAGAACGTATGTCAAGAGAATAAGGATTTTAAGAACGTATGTCAAGAAGAGGATTTTAAACAACGGAAGTGAAAAAAGGATTTTGAAAACGGATGTCAAGAAAAGGTTTTTAAAAAACGAATTTCAAGAAAAAAGGAATTTTAAAAGCGCACATTTCAAGAAATACGAGTTTTGAGAAAAACGAATTTCGAGAAAGACTGATTGCAGGAAAAATGAATTTGAAGTAAATGGTTAAAAGAAAGTCAAGAGGAGGTTTGATTTTTGTGTGAGAGTAGAGAGAAAATGTAGAATGAGAGATTAGATTAAGAAAATTTAGAAACTGAGAGTGTTTGCATTTACCGAATCAATCTTCGTAGAGTCAAAATCTTGATGATGAAGAACGATGTTGTCTTCGGATTGAATGGAATTATTGTAAAAGACTAAATTAGGTTCCAGCTGCCAGTGAACAATTAGCTTTTTATGCGTTATGCCTTACGTTGCTCATTTAAAAAAAATCTTCTAATTTCTCAATATTCCCAGTTGTATTATTTTACAGTTTCTCTATATCGTTTCCATATCTTGACAATATTCATGATAAGCATTTGATGTTTCAATATGTTTCAAAAATTCATGATTTTTAGAATATTTTTCAAAATAATTCTGTAGTTTTGACATTTATTCTGTACTTTTCTTTATTCTGTATTTATCTTTATTCCGTATTTTTCTTTATTCTGTATTTATCTTTATTCTGTATTTTTCTTTATTCTGTATTTTTCAAATTTAGTCTGTATTTTTTAAATTCATTGTGTATTTTTCAACTTTATTTTGTATTTCTCTTTATTCTGTGATTTTTCAATTCATTCAGTATTCTGTAAATTTTATCTGTAGTTCTTAAATTCATTGTTTAGGTTTCAAATTCATTTTAAGATTTTAAAAATCATTCTAAGATTATCAAAATCATTCTAAGATTTTCAAAATCATTCTAAAATTTTCAAAATCATTCTAAGATTTTCAAAATGATTCTATTGTGTTAAAATTCATTCTAAAGTTTTCAAAATCATTCCATTGTGTTAAATTCATCCTATATTTTACAAATTTATTCCACATTGTACAAATTCATTCTACATTTTACAAATTCATTCGGAAGTTTTCAAATTCATTTTACATTTTTCAAATTCATTTTACGTTTTTCAAATTTATTCTACCTTTTAGAAATCCACTCTTCTTTTTTAAAATTTATTTTACAATTTTCAAATTCATTTTACTCTTTTCAAATTTATTCCACTTCCTCAAAAACTAATTATTCGCTTTTTAAATTCTATATTATTAAAATTAATGTACTATACTCTATTTTATCGCGGATCATGAACTGATTTATCATTTTTTTTTAATTTGTTTTTTGAACTTGAATTTTTCGATTAGTTTGAAATTTTAATTTACCTCGGATTTTTTTGTTTAAATTCAATTCAATAAATTAATTCAATTCAATTTTTCATTTAGTTTTAATTTTTCATTTGATTCGTACTTTTCGTTTAATTTGAATCTTAGTATAAAATTGAAAATTTTTATTTATTGTTTATTAATTTCTTTATGAAAATATATTAGTGTATATTATATTATATTATATTATATTATATTATACTATATTACATTATATTATGTAAAGGGCTTACGCCCGTTCATTCTGCTCAAATAAAATAAATAAATTTCTTAAATATTCAAATTTTTAACGTTTTTGATAGTCCCTGAATTCCTCCACTTGTAAAAGGTGTTTATCCTTATCTCTGGTATACAGTAATGCCCTCTGTCACTTTAGTACAGTTCAGAATACAACAGGTATCGTTATACGTAGAATGCAGTGTAGGATGATAATATAGACATAAACGTAAAAAGAGGGACAATTCTAAATGAAATCTAAAAATCAAGTTTTTGGTACATTTTGCAACATACCATTCTCAATGCTTCCCCGGGCGTGTGGACGAATCCTTTATACTCTCCAAATTTGAATTAATTATGAAATTACTAAAACTCAAATTTTTCATTGAATTTGACAGTTTTTGCAACTCATTTACAATCTTTGTAATCAAATTTTGTTCACAATCATATAATGTTCATAATCATATAATTTTCATAATCATACAATTTTCACAATCATAATTTTCATAATCATAATTTTCATAATCATAATTTTGATTTAACAATTGATTTGATCAGTTTACAATACAAACGAACATTTTGAACAAATGCAAAATGCGTTTAAAACATTTCATGATTAATCCAAATTTCGAGAACAATTGAATTATAATTGAAGGTTTTCATTTTTAATCATAAATTTGTATTTGTTTGAAAGACAATGTCAATGTTTGCACAAGCTAGCACTTACCAATTAAATGCAGAAATCCTTCAATTATAAAATAAAAGAACAAAATATTGTCTGTGCATAAAATACGATCTTGGGGGTGAAATATCGGACATGATGGCCACAAATTTTTTTGTTTTTATAGAAATAAGTGTACTTCTATATTGTGAACTTAAAATTTCTAATTTCTATCTACGGATACTTACTTAGTTTGTTTCCTTTATAGGGTTGCCGCATTAAAAGTTGAAAATGGTCATTGGGAGCTAAAGAATAGAACAAAAATAAAAATCTTATTACCAAAAAATAAGATACTGAAAAATGTTTAAAATACATTTAAAAAAATCTTAATTTAATCTACATTTAAATTATAGTAAATCTACATTTAATTTATCAATCATTTTTATTGTAATTGTAAAACAGAATTTAATAAACAAGTGAGTTTCAACATCAGTATTCAAATAATAAATTAATCACAATCAAAAATAGTAAATCGAAATTAAAATAAATCGAATTTATAGTAAATCGAAATTAAAGTAAATCGAATTTAAAGTAAATCGAAATTAAAGTAAATCGAAAAAATAGAAAATCGGGGAAATGGCAAATCTAAATTCCAAATAGTACATTGAAATAAAAAATTATCAATTAAAATGTCTTTTGCATTAAGTTCATTTTGACATCAATTTTTGCAAAATTTAGGTACAAAATTTGTGGCCACAAGTCGAATAATTTCAATGACATTAAATAAGAAAATTTCAGGGTAATTTTGCTCATGGACAATGGATCTTTATTCACTGTAAAATTTTAAGATAATCTTTTTCTTACTAATTTGTAATCCTTATTATATTGTAAAAACTTTTGTATATAATTTAAATTATATTCAATATACACATTGAAAATTACTCTGTATAAAATACGAAAACTAAAATATTTTCAATCTTTAGTATGATTTTATTTTAGCATAAAGAACGCGAGAGTAAATTTTTTTCCGCTAGTGTAAATTTCGTGCTCAATGTATCAATACGAGTATCATGACTCACTTTGAAAAACATTGCGTAGTTTGTGCAGCAATACACAAAATATACATAAAGCAAAACGTAGATTTTATAAAAGTGTTTGTCAACTTTTCGATAATATAACATTTTTCAATATTTCTTTCACAAAGGTTAAAAACCTTTATTTTATAAATAATAAACACGTTTTTTATGGATAAAAAAACGTTTTTTTATAATATATATTTATAAATAATTTTTTTATAAATAATGAGGTTTTTCATATAACTATTTTTACATAACTATTTAAAATGAGAATGTAAAAAATAGGAACGTTTTTTTATAGGGTAAATTTTGAAACATTTAAATTCTAATTAAATACGTGAAAAATAAAAACACTAAAGTTATAGCGTAGAAAAAAATATTTATTTATAAACAATGAGAACAGCGTGAGTACATAATTTTAAAAAAATGAAAAAGTGATATACCCTGAACCCTTAAGAACCAATATTAGTAAAATCGGGCGCAAACAATGTATTTACATTTTGTGAAGAAAATTTGCGCTAATTTTTCTTTTTCTTTCAACCCGATTGGTGTCAGATAATCACTCGATCAATTTCAATCGTAAATATACTTTCCAAAAATGAGCCTAACAATGTTAAAATAATTCATGGTATATATCACAATAAAAAAATCTTAATTTAATTTTGTTTTCGCAAAAATCACAGTGTCACAAAACTTTCCGTCTATGATAATCGAGTGGCTTAAATTGAATTATTCATTATTTTCATTAAAAAAGACATCCTCTATCAAGCCTCGACGTCTGATAACAACAAATCGTGTTCCAATTATAAAATATGAAAATTCGACCCACGGGTCGTTAACAAAATCGTAGAGAAATATCGACATAAAATAAATTAAGACAAGTGATAACAATGGGATAATAATTAGGCCTACTGAATAAGAAATTGCTATTGATAAAAGTGCTCTGGGGTTCGAATTTGTAATTTTTGTTTATTCTCGTATCTCTGGATTTCAATTTTAATGATTTTTTTATTCGAGGTTGTATAACTTTTTTACATATGTTAGAGTTCAGCAATTTAAGTCAAATAATTATAAGCAAACAATTCAAGTCAAACGATTTAAGTCAAACAATTCAAGTCAAACAATTCAAGTCAAACAATTCAAGTCAAACAATTCAAGTCAAACAATTCAAGTCAAACAATTGAAGTTAAGCAATTCGTGTTAAACTATTGAACTTAAACAAATTTAGTTAAAAATGTATGTTTAAACAATTGAAGTTAAATAAATTTAGTTAAAAATGTATGTTTAAACAATTGAAGTTAAACAAATTTAGTTAAAAATTTATGTTTGAACAATTGAAGTTAAACAAATTTAGTTAAAAATTTATGTTTAAACAATTGAAGTTAAGCAATTGAAGTAAAACAATTCAACTTAAATAATTTTAGTAAAACAATTTATGTTTAAACAATTTGTGTTTAACAGTTCAAGATAAACAATTCTAGTCAAACAATTCAAGTTAAACAATTTTAGTCAAACAATTTATCTTAAAAAATCCAAGTCAAACAAATCTTCTTTAACAATTCAAGTTAAACAATTCAAGTTAAACAATTCAAGGTAAATTATTTATTTTAAACAATTTAAGTCAAACAATTCAAGTTGAACAATTTTAATCAAACAATTTATGTTAAACAATTCTAGTCAAAAAATTTATGTTTAACAATTCAAGTTAAACAATTCAAGTCGAATAATTCAAGTTAAATAATTTCAGTCAAACAATTTATGTTAAAAATTCAAGTTAAACTATCCAAGTCAAACAATTCAAGTTAAACAATTCAAATTATACAATTCAAGTTAAACAATTCAATTCAATCAATTCAAGCTAAATAATTCAAGTTAAACAATTTTAGTCCAAAAATTCAATTCAAAAAATTGAATTTACACAATTCGTGTTTAACAATAATTCAAGTTAAACAGTTTAAATGAAACAATTCCAGATAAACAATTTCGTGTTTAACAATTCAAGTCGAACAATTCGTGCTTAATAATTCAATTTAAACAATTCAAATTAAATAATTTCTGTTAAACAATTAAAAAGAAACAATTCCAATTCAAGTATTTTAATTAGAAAATTGAATTTAAACAATTTCAATTAAACAATTCCATTTAAACAATTCCAATTAAGCAATTTCAATTAAAAAATTTAAGTTAGAATTTCAAGTTATACAATTTCTTTAATAATATGAATAACAAATTCATTATGTTATTTTTATTATTTACTAAAAAAAGAATTGAAAGGCAGGGAGTTGAGAAGATTAGATTACATAAACGAGACCCAATAGGTTGTTTCTTTTATATAAAAAAAGAATTTCAAATAGCACAATTAGAGAAGCTTTTTGTGTCATTTTACAATACAGAAATTCAGGTTTTACTTCTTTGTTAAATACATGAAATATGACGTGAAATGTCCTTTTAAACGCTAAATTTCTCTCATCAATAGTTTTTAGAGTTTTACCTGACTTGGCAAAATTTAATTAAGTAAAAATTTTTAAGTAAAAATTTAAAATTCATTCTAATATTTGAGGTTAAATAATTATTATTCGAAGTAAAATAATTACCACTTACATCTTTAATTATTATCCTGTAAAGTTAAATTATGAAAACCATGCTTTTTATCATTCAAACCAAAAAATATGGACATAAAATAATGTCGAGAAAAGGAGCCGAAATTTCGAAAAGAAAAATAAAGCGTTTTTCGTGGACACTAATGAGCTGAGAATAAAATTGTTGGTAAAAAAAATAATCGCCGTGGTATTGTTATAAAAAAAACCAGTTGTTGAAGAAACAATGACATGATTTACTGAAAAGCCTTGTACACAATGAAGACTTAAACTCGAAGCTCAAACTTGAATGGTACTCTGTCCTTCTCCAGGGCGTGAAATCATCTCTCTTGTGTTGAGGATGCAAGAGAGATGTCGCCATTCAATAGAAAGGGGTAAAAACACTTTTCAGTTTTGTTTTGCATTTAAGTCTTAACTGTGCATAATAATTCGCAGAATATAAAGTTTGTGTAGCATTATTATTATAATAATATGTAACAGTTACATTGTAGGTACTTAAATACTTGGATTACTTTATTTTAAGTCTCAGTCGTTTGTACTGCGGCATTACCCGAGAGCAAAATGCTATAAACCTTGAAATGCATTCACATGTTTTGCTCTCAAATTCTCAAAACTTTAGCAACTATAAACAGAATAACAATCAACGAACAATCGCCTGATCTAGCATTAACTTTTATCTTCATCTAAAACACTTTTTTACAGCTATACTTGATCGACTGAAAATCTTCTTATGTACAGAAAAAAATAACTGATAAAATTAGCTATTAATTAATTGAACTTTCATTTTAATCAGAACACTCTGTTAACGCACAGCATCAATCTTAGTATCTTTTAATTTATATTAATTAGCTTTTATATTACAAAACTGAAATTCGAGTCTATAACATAGCCACTCTTTCTTTCCTTTTTTTACACTTAGAACACAGTTTAAACTCACACTTTACTTTCATATAATTATGCGAAAAATCATTATATTATTATCGTATTAAATTAAAAATAGACAAGAATCTATATATTGCTTTGAGACTTTTTTATATAGAAGAATAAATTATTTGTAAATAAAAATAGTTACAAAGGTTTTCAATTTTAATTTGCAATCTTAAACCAAGAACATTGACAATTTGTCAATCAATTTAATTTTTCTAAAAATTGAGCTTCAATTGAGCTTTTCTTTTCTACGAGTATTCTCGTTTTTCAAAATGAAAACATTTTGCCTTTTTTAATAGAAAATGTAAACGTTTTTTTTTAAATGTCAACGTTTTTCTTTGAAATGTAAACGTTTTTCTTTTTATAAGAAAAATGTTTCGCGATTCATCAATGTTATCAAAAATTTATTAATGAATACACGTTAACGACAAAAATTTCCTATAAAAAAGTCGTTTTATTAATTAATGATACTTATTGTTAAACATAGATTGTGAAATTAAATATTTTTACAATCGAATTTGTGTTGCTTTTAATATTACTAATTGTAAGTACCCAAAAATAGAAATTCCGTTAAACAAGGTTTAAATATACAAAAAAGAAAATATACTCAAAAATTACCCAATCAAAAATAAACCGCTTAAATTAGAGATTTAAAATTTAAATTACAAGTTTAAAATTTAAATTATAGATTTAAAATTTAAATTATTAAACATAGAAGCTATACGTATTTGTAAAATGACGTAATACGATCTAAAAAAATATACATTTTATTAAAGATTCAATAAGAACGAAACGCCCTTTCTCAACACGCCCTATCGATCACTAACAACCCTTCTACTATAATTATTTACATATCACGTTATTGAAACTATTGGCTGCGATAAAATAATGAAGATACGCGCAGAAAAACCATTATTAAACCTTACAGTAAATTTTCATTATTTACACGTTTGCTAAAAAATTCTTCAAAATTCCCTTAATACAAAAAAGTCTTTTCTGCACGTACTGCTTCATTTCACTTTGAACACCTTGGACCTTTCATTTATTTTGTCCTTTTATCAATAAAGGAATTCACTTTGGCACTACATCGTTAGAGAATCTACTTGATGTCATCCTACTGAGTAATCGGAAGATAGCAACAAGAATCGGAAAATTACAAAACGAATCGGAGACTTACAAAAAAATCGGAGACTTAGAAAAAGATCGGAGACTCACAAAAAAATCGGAGACTTAGAAAAAGATCGGAGACTCACAAAAAAATCGGAGACTTAGAAAAAGATAGGAGACTTACAAAAAAATCGGAGACTTAGAAAAAAATCGGAGGCTTACAAAAAGAATCGAAAGATTACAAGAGGAATCGGAGGCTGGCAAAAACAATAATTGGAAGAAAACAAAAGGAAGAATCCGACGATTACAAAAAAATCCGAAGACTGCAAAAAATCCGAAGGCTACGAAAAGAAGAGTCGGAAGGTTACAAGAAGAAGAGTCTGATGATAACAAAAAGAAGAATTAGAAATTTACAAAGAGAAGAGAGGGATTACAAAAGAGAGAGTAACAAGAGATTACAAAAATAAGAGTCGGAAGTTTACACATAGAATAGTAGGAAGGTTACAAAAAGAAGAGTCGGAAGGTTACATAAGAAGATTCGGAAGTTTACAGAAAGAGAGATGATTACGAAAAGAAGAATCAAATTACTAAAAGAAGAATCAAGTTACAAAAAGAAGAGTTAGAATATTAATAAGAAGATTTGGTAGTTTACAAAAAAGTCGGAAGTTTACAAAAAAAGTTGGAAGTTGACATAAGGAAGAGTCAGAAGATTACAAAAATAAAAGTCGGAAGTTTACACAAAAAAGAGTAGGCAACTTACAAAAAGAAGAGTCTGAAGATTACCAAAACAAGAGTCGGAGGATTACCAAAAGAAAAGTCGGAAGTTTATACAAAGAAGAGTAGAAAGCTTACAAAAAGAAGAGTCGGATTATTACAAAAGTCGAAAATAACAAAAAGAAAAGTCGGATACTTAATATTCGGAAATAACAAAAAGAAGAGTCGAATACTTAAAATTCGGAAATAACAAAAAGAGTAGGATACTTAAAATTCGGAAATAACAAAAAGAAGAGTCGGATACTTAAAATTCGGAAATAACAAAAAGAAGAGTCGGATACTCAAAATTCGGAAATAACAAAAGGAAGAGTCGGATGACTAAAAATCGAAATAAAAAAAGATTCGGATGATTACAAAAATCGAAGTGAACAAAAAGAAGAGTCGGAACTTTACAAAAAAAGGATCAAAAACCGGAAGATTATAAAAGACAAATAGAGAATTTGAAAGGTTTCAAACTCATCCGTGAGGACTTCGAAACCGGCCTCATCCTAAGCGAGGATGTTGCTGAGAATAAGGTCGGTTCGAGAGGTCCCTTTGATCCCTATCCCGTTGCTGTCTGAGTTCCTCTTCTTCCCTTCGCTGTTGCTCGTTCTTACTGTGTTGTCGATGGTAGATGCTCTTATGGTTGCGGAGGCTGTTGAGGCTGGAATAAACCCTCTTGCAGATGTTACAGATTGGTTCCTTGCTGGGCCTGGTGTGCACGTTCTGTATGTGTCGCTTCAACCGCGTTAAGGAAGTCAGGTTTTTGTTGCAAGGCTCACATCGAAACTCATCGGTCGTGCTGCTGCCGGCCAACAGACCTGGCGGCAGAACCAGACACAGGGTTACTTTTGTTTTTGTTCACGTCTCGAATCTTTAAGCATCTTCAAATTGATGCTTTTTCACATTATTCTTTATCATCTTATTATCATTTTTTTTACGTTTATCATCAATATTTTTTTTATTATCGTCTCTATTTTTTTATTATCATCTCTATTTTTTTATTATCGTCTCTATTTTTTATTAGCATTTTTATTAGCATTTTTATTAGCATCTCTATTTTTATTAGCATCACTATTTTTTTTAATATCATCTCTATTTTTATTAGCATCACTAGTTTTTAATATCACTATTTTTTTAATATCGTCATTATGGTTTTTCAGATTATCTCTGCTTATTTACTTCATCTTATTATATCCAATATCATCAATATTTCAGCATAATATCATCTCTATTTTATAACGCCACCATTAAACCGTGTGCCTTAGTCATTTTTGCCACCGTCACCCGACAAGCCGTGCCCGAAATTTGTGCTTTCAACTTTTTTACATTTACTTTCTTGGTTAAACCTTACACCTCGCTCTTTTTTTATTCACGCTCACAGATGCCCTGCTTTTGCATTCTTTGAATTTTAATCAGGCAAATTACCCTCTTTGTCATCCCCACACCAATATCGCATGCTCGGGTTATAAAAGAAATTGATTTTTATGGTAAATCAAACAAATGTCATTTCTTTCAAGTAGCAAAATTTTTAGACGTTTATTTTTCTTAGAAATATAGTATTTATTGTATTTATTCTATTTATTGTACATATTTTATTTATTGTATTTATTGTATTTATTGTATTTATTGTATTTATTGTATATATTTTATTTATTGTATTTATTGTATTTATTGTATTTATTGTATTTATTCCATTTATTGTATTTAGTTGTATTCATTTATTTATATTTATGAATATTTATTTATTTATGTAATATACTATTTGTAGTACTAAACTTTTACATTTAACTCTATCTTTGCTTCCTCATCAATATTTTATTCCGTGCACGTAACTTTAAAACTTGTTTACAAAATTCAATATTTTTCGTTTAGTGCACAAAACTTCAATTTTGTAAAAAAAATTGCAAATTCTTTTTTCTATTTTCAACTACTCTTGAATTTTTATTTCTTTATCCATTTGCTTCAAAACAAGATTTATTTTCTAGAATAATAAAAAATACAATCTCTTTTTTACTGAAAGAAACTTTTTTTTGTATTGAACGAAACTTGAGAGTTTTTTTAATTGAAAAAAATTACAACTTTTGTTTATTGAAAGAAACTTGACAATTTTTTGTTTGTTGAAAGAAACTTAACAATTTTTGTTTATTGAAAAAAACTTGCCAATTTTGTTTATTGAAAGAAATTTGAGGATTCTTTTAACTGAAAAATACATTAGACTTTCCTATTTTTATTGAAAAAAACTTGCCAATTTTGTTTATTGAAAGAAATGTGAGGATTCTTTTAACTGAAAAATACTTTAGACTTTTCTATTTTTATTGAAAAAAACTTGCCAATTTTGTTTATTGAAAGAAATGTGAGGATTCTTTTAACTGAAATATACTTTAGACTTTTCTATTTTTATTGAAAGTTACTTTTAAGGCTTTTTTATTTTTATTGAAAGAAACTTTTAACACTTTTCCTTTTTTTCAAATAGAATTTTGATGCTTTTTTGTTATCAAAACAAAAATGTTCTTTGTCAAATATTTGAAAAAAAAACTTGTCAAAACTTCGAAAAAAATGTGAACGAAATTTGTAAACAATTTTTAAAAGAAATTCGTAGAAATGTACAATTTATCAACAATTGGTAAAAAATTTATAAACAATTGAAATTCAAATTTGGCAACAATTTGTAAAAAATGTATAAACAATTCTTAACGAAAAATTGTCAACGATTTGTAAGAAATTTATAAACAATTTGTAAGAAATTTATAAACAATTTGTAAGCAATTTATAAACAATTTGTAAGAAATTTATAAACAATTTATAAGAAATTTATAAGAAATTTATAAGAAATTTATAAACAATTTGTAAAAACTATTTATACAATTTGTACAAAATTTATAGATAATTTGTAAAAAATTCATGAACAATTTGTAAAAAATTCATGAACAATTTGTAAAAAATTTATAAACAATTTATAGAAAATTTATAAACAATTTGTTAAAGAAAGTTGTAGACAAAATTTGCAAAAGTTTTTCAAAGTCCAATGAATCAAATTTTAAAATCTTAGGATGCACAAAATTTGAAGATTTATCTATTTATGAAGTTATTTTTACGAAAGATTTGATAACTAAGAAAAAGAAATTCGTTTCTATTGAAGCATTATGAAGAGGAATTTAGTGAACGTCTAAATCCGGTGAATTTCGAGAGAAATGACAAAGAGGGAGAAAGTTGTTCAAAGAATTTCTAAGGGATGAAAAGCAGAACATCTTTACAACGTTATATTAATTTACGGGCTTATAGATCATACATAGTAGAGCACAAGCAATCCAAGATTCCAGCAATCGTTTGAGAGCGATGACGTTAGTTTTCAGGTCAAAGGCACCAGATGGATCCATGTTGATGCATATTATTTACAGCAGGAGATAATAGTGCAGACTTATACGTTTATGTAGATATATAAATATTTACAGGTGTGATGTGTTTCAATGGTAGCGATGAACAAGGCGGAGGTTCTGCCATCTGCAGACTACTTTAATGACAAAGAAAAAGTTTCCCAACTAATCCCACCGAATACCAAATGAAAAATGCATTCTTAACTATACTGATTCTTTATTTTTTTTGTTTTAAGATGATACAATAAGACTACAAGTTTATTTTCAAAAATGGTCAATCAAGAGTGTTACAGCCGTTACAATGAAGGATCAACTCGAGAACGTCAAAAGAAAATTTGTTTCCCTTTTATAAAGTTATTTAACAAGTTTGATGTACATTAAATTTTAGGAGTCAAAAGGCTTTAATAGTTTGTTCTCTCGCGAAAAGTGAAAGAAAACTTTTCCGTCAAATTTTAAACAAAATATAGAAGAAAAATGCAACGCACAAAATGTGGACCAAAGTGTAGAACGAAATATTAAACAATTGCAAAAAAAGATCAAAAAAAGATCAAAAAAAGATCAAAAAAAGATCAAAAAAAGAGCAAAAAAAGTAGACAAAAAAAGATCAAAAAAAGATCAAAAAAATAGCAAAAAAAGTAGACAAAAAAAGGAACAAGAAAAGGAACAAGAAAAGTAACGAAAAAACAAAAATGGAACAGAAAACAAAAAAGGAACAAAAAAATAAAAAAGGTACAAGTAAACAAAAAAAGTAAAAAGAAAGCCGAAATGAAAACGAATGTTCCTGAACATAAAAAAGAGATTAACCGTTTTGAACTCCTGTTTTTAATTACAACAATAAAACTCTGTTAAAAAATGTGTTAATTCACCAACATTAAAATATTTTAATTTATTTCGCTCAGTAGAGAAAGAAAGGAAATTAAAGAGAAGAAAATGCGAATGAAAAGCGAGACCCTTAATCCACGTTCTATCTTAATGTAGGTGTTTTCATAAATTATCTCACTAACTGACAGTTAGTGAAGCAAGTCTGTTACATAATTAATCTCACTTTTTTGGTAAAGCGTAAAAAAACACAGTCAAGTATAGGATCATAAATTGTGCATGAGAGAGAAGAGAACAAAAAAAAAAGAGATACATAAAGACTGATCGGACGGATCACCTGCTGCAAACTTTCTCTTTGTGCTTTTTACAGTTAAATAAAATAAATCAAAAAATTCTGCTAAAATGTAGGCAGTAAAAAACAAACTAGCGAAAAAAGGAAAGCCAATAAAAAAAGGGTATAAAAAAAAGTGTATTTTGATACGCGCAAACGAACTTTACTACGGCATTATATTTCGGTTCTGATCCTGGAATAGCGAAAGGGTGAAATTAAATGTTCGAGTGGTTGTAAATAATTTTCGATTCAATGCATCTCTGCTAGCTCACAATATTTAAAACTGCGCCCCTTTGTGTTCCACGTGCTTAACGGCTCGGAATCCAATTTTAAATGAGTACGGAAAACGATACTCGATTTTGCTTTTTCGTTAATCCAATGACCATTCAAACAATGAATACCCATTTGTTACGTGAGTTACATCTCATTCGCACAATGTAGCTGATATTTAATCCCACTGATTGATAGCAATTGTCAAAAGATTTTGTATGATACCACTACTTCATTTCACCCATTCCCTTTCAGTCTCAGTTGAATATTATTTCATTTACTATTGAAAACAATCACTAACATTTTAATTATCTCCCCATTGTCAAAAAGCCCATGGTCAATTAATAACTCGCTAAATCAAAAAGGATTTTTAATCTGTGTTCTGCTTTTTTCATTCTGCCCCCCCCCCCTAACTCCCATGCACAATATATCCTCATTAATACAATTAACAATTCTGCTTTTACGTCGATCCACTGACTTTCATGAAAAATGAGCTTTAGGCATGTTCGAAATTATAATCAAATGAAAGCCTTAATTTATTTTTAAATCTCATTTTTAAATTCTCAGTTTTTAATTTTCAGGTCTAAATTCTCAATTTATAATTTTCAGTTCCAAATTCTCGTTTTTAAACTCTCAGGTTTAAATTATCGTTTTTAAATTCTCAGTTTTAAATTATCGTTTTTAAATTCTCAGTTTTAAATTGTCGTTTTTAAATTCTCAGTTTTAAATTCTTGTTTTTAAACTCTCAGTTTTAAATTCTCATTTTTAAATTCTGTTTTAAATTCTCATTCTCGAATTTCCATCTCTACGAGTGTTAGGATTTATTAAATGAATGCGTCCCATTAGTGTTACTTTTGTATTAAACAATGAGAAGAAAAGCATCGTATTTATAAGAATTAGTAAACGTTGATAATTAGACATCAAACAAAAATTAACATTAAGTTTTTAAAACTCAAACATTTGTAATTAGGAAATAAAGATTTTTGCAAAGTGTGTATAAATTAAATGGATTTGTCGATGGGGGTTTTCCAAATTCGAAATAAAGTTGATAATTAGAAACAAGTAGTTTAGGACTTGAAAGTAAGTATTTTGGGACTTGAAAATAAGTATTTTGGAACTTGAAAATAAGTATTTTGGGACTTGAAAATAAGTATTTTGGGACTTTAAAATAAGTATTTTGGGACTTAAAATAAGTAGTTTGGAACTTTAAAGCAAGTAACAAATATAAAGTAGAAATAAAAGTTTGACTTCAAGAATTTTGTGAAAATTTCAACAGTTGAAAACAAATAGTTAGTGCAAAAAAGTAGTACAAAAACAAGTCGTTTAGGACTTGACAATACTTAGTTTAAAACTTGAAAACTATTAGTTTAGGACTTAATAAGAATTTTAAAAATTAAGAACACTAATTGTAAGTAATTTTTGCCTTCAAATAAATAATTGAGAACTTGAAAATAAATTATTTATAACTTGAAAATAAATAATTTAGAACTTGAAAGTAAGTAGTTTAGAACTTGAAAATAAGTAGTTTAGAACTTGAAAATAAGTAGTTTAGAATTTGAAAATAAGTAATATAGAATTTCAAAAGAAAGTAATTGAGCATTTAAAAATCCTTAATTTATAACTTGAAAAAACTTTTAGGTGTGAAAATAGTTTCTTTACATTTAATGTTTAGTTTTACTTGAACGTAAACTTTCCTTTAATCTCCTACTTCAATTTTCGATGATCATGTTTTAATATTTCGCGAATTTGAATCTGTTTTTGATCTGATTTTATATGTCCATGAAATTTTTATAAAAAAGAAATTCAAAATTAACAAATCTTGATCGCCATTTACTCAAGCCATGAATCAGTCCATCAGTCCAAAAAGAGCGGATCTAAAGAGGCGAAATATTAAAACGTCAGAAACTAATTCCAGAAATGATCAATTTTTGAATTATTTCCTTGATTCTGAAAACTACGGACAAATCACAAATCAATAAAATAATGTTTCAATTCAATGATGAAAGATACTAAACATCTGTTTGACAATAAAACAATAAAAAAATAAAATAAGATCGATAAAACAAAAATTGTAAGTCAAGAAATGAAAATCATAAATTAAAACAATGCTTCCCTAGGATGAAGCAAAAAGTGGAGATTATGTACCAAAAATTACGAAAAATAAAAAATTTATATGAATAAAAATAAATTATGAACCAAGAAATAAAAACTATGAATAAAAGACTGAAAATTATGAACCAAGAAATAAAAATTATGAACCAAGAAATAAAAATTATGAATCAAAAACTAAAAATCGTGAATCAAAAACTAGAAATCGTGAATCAAAAAATATAAATTCGGAATCAAAAACTGAAAATTGTGAACCAAAAAATAAACAAAATGAATCAAAGAGTGGAAATTATGAACCAAAAAATAAAAATTACGAATCAGAATTTGAAAATTGAAACAAAAGAATGGAATTATGGGTCAAAAAATGGAATTATGAGTCAAAAAGTTATAAATCATGAAGGAAACAAAACTTACGAATGAATGAAATAAAAATTATGAATCACTAGAAACTGATAAAAATAATGAGCCTGCAAAAAAATCAGCCTCTAAAAAGCAAAACAAAACTCTGAACAAATTTAACTCTCCGTGAATTGAAAACGCTTGAAATGAACACCGCGAATCAGTATTTAGCAATTGTTTGAATAAAGCACAAAGTTCTCATTTGAAACAAAAAGCAGTGAATTGACTAGTCAGTTTATTTTGGGCATTAATAGCAGCTGCTCTATGGCACATTAATAGATTTCCATCTGGCCTTCTTGGTCCTTTCGTTCCTTCTTAGCATGATACTGACTTTTGTGGCTGACCAAACTGTTTCTGGATTTGTAACTCCTGCCACACTGATCACAAGATAGCGCCTGCGGCACATAAAAGTGTGTATCAGCCAGATGTCTCTGCAAAGACCAAGCTCTTGAAAAATGCTTCCTGCAAAAACTGCAATAGGTCCCACTCGCAGGTCTCGTTGAATTCTTCGAATCCTGCTGCTCAGAAGATCGTCTATTTGAATCCCGTTGTCCATCAGTCGACTGCGAACTGCCAGTTTGAAATCCCGCTTCACTCGATTGCGTCTGATTTTTCTTCTGGCTTCGCAGCAACCTCTCGCTCAAATTCTCCAATTCCTGCGCTTGATCCAAATCATCGGCTAATAAACAGGACTCGAGATCCTCGACACACTCGATTTTAGGTGACAAAGGCTCCGACTTGAGATCTATTTGCATGCCATCATTTATGTCGTCCAGCAGATCAATCATCGGCAGCTCTTGATGGTTTTGAGCCTCTGTCTGACCATTGGGTTGACTAGGTGTGGTGCTTGGATTTGAGCTCGTTTGCTGACCTTCTTGCTGGTTCTCACAGGTGGTGGTTGTTGTGGCGGACTGCCAACCCCCGTCCTCCTCGGCGACCTCCTGGTCTGCAACCAAAGAGGAGGGGGCTGAGTCCAACCGTGCTCGCAATTATATGCTGTCGCGCAATACAAATGCGATTATTTCCGCAGTTAGTAAGCCTAGAACATGCTTCACATTCATCCTTTCATTCCTGATCACAAGATAGCAAATTATACAATCATGTCGCTGATTTTAATATTCTTTATCTTTCCCCTCTGAATCTCTCACCCGAGGTGCAACTACTTTTAGGAATTCTAAAACTTATTTTCTTTTGCCTCGCCCCTTGACCATTTACCCTCATGATCTACTGGTCCCTCAAATATTCTCAGTCTTTTAAATGTCCTGAGTCTTTACTATCTGTACGAGTTTCTTAAACATGCCCAATCTACTGCAGTCCCTGTGACCGGTTACACTTGAATTTTGAACCCTGTTCTCAGATTCCTGACCTTGTGAATTTTAATCATGGGACACGTGATTCTTAAATGGATTCTTGGTATCTAGAATTATTTGGTAATTTCGTTTATTTTGCTTTTGATTTTTTGGATTTGTGTAAAATTGGATGGAACGAGAAACGAAATGACCGTTTTCTTGCGAAGAAATCAAATCACTTGCTTTTTTATAAATCACTTGCTTTCTTATAAATCACTTGCTTTTTCATAAATGTTGTTTAGATTGTTTTGAAAAAAACTCTTGTGTGCAGTTTTGGGATTCGTTTGTGTTTTTTTGAACATGAAGTCTTGGAAAGAAATGAGATTCTTATAGAAAGTCTTTTAATGGCGAATATTTTGGGAAAAAGAAAATGAACAAAAATGTAAAGGAATGAAATGAACAAAAATGCAAAGGAATGGAATGAACAAAAATGCAAAGGAAGGAAATGAACAAAAATGCAAACGAATGAAATGAACAAAGGAATAAACGAATGAAATGAACAAAGGAATAAACGAGTAGAAGAAATAAATAAATAAACAAATGAAATGAACAAAGGAATAAACGAGTAGAAGAAATAAATAAATAAACAAATGGAATAAAAAAGGGGAATGAACGAAAAATGAATGAATGAAAGAAACAAATAAAATAGATGAAATAATGAAATGTTTTAATGCGTAAAGTTTCGGGTAGAGTAAAATTATTTGTGTATCAAGGAATGTTTGAAGTATTTTAGCGTAATGGTTAAAATCAAATTAGAAAAGAACGTTTTAAAAAATTACACATAAGAGGCTATTAAATGGTACATTACGTCTCTTTTCAAGGAGAATAATTATTGAAAATGAAATGAATTTCTAGAACCGATTTTTATTCATCTAGTGCTTTTTTAAAAATAACATTCTTTCGATTTTTTTACCCAACTCTTCTTCAATTAAAAAAATGAAGTGTTATTTCAAAACTACGTGGTCTGTAATTACAAAGAATCATGTAGTTTTACATTTACATGAAAAAAGAATGGCAAAAAATTGAAAGAACGTATAAAAATTTTATCAAGTAATAATGTTAATTTTATCCTATCATATTTAAAATGCGTTAACTGTAAAATCGTGATAATAGCAAAATAGCGACAATTGCAAAATAGTGACAATTGCAAAATAGTGACAATTGTAAAATAGTGACAATTGCAAAATAACAATTGCAAAATAGCAACCATTCAAAAATAGCAACAATTGCAAAATAGTGACAATTGCAAAATAACAATTGCAAAATAGCGACCATTCAAAAATAGCAACAATTGCAAAACAGAAACAATTGCAACATAGCAATAATAATTGCAAAATAGTGACAATTGCAAAATAGTGATAATTGCAAAATAGTGACAATTGCAAAATAACAATTGCAAAACAGTGACAATTGCAACATAGCAATAATAGTTGCAAAACAGTGACAATTGCAAAATAGCAATAAAAATTGCAAAATAGTGACAATTGCAAAATAGCAATTGCAAAACAGTGACAATTGCAAAATAGCAAAAATAATTGCAAAACAGTGACAATTGCAACATAGCAATAATAATTGCAAAACAGTGACAATTGCAAGATAGCAATAATAATTGCAAAATAACAATTGCAAAATAGCGACCACTCAAAAATAGCAAAAATTGCAAAACAGTGACAATTGCAACATAGCAATAATAATTGCAAAACAGTGACAATTGCAAAATAGTGATAATTGCAAAATAGTGACAATTGCAAAATAGCAATAATAATTGCAAAACAGTGACAATTGCAAAATAGCAATAATAATTGCAAAATAGTGACAATTGCAAAATAGCAATAATAATTGCAAAACAGTGACAATTGCAAAATAGCAATAATAATTGCAAAATAGCGACCATTCCAAAATAGAAAAAATTGCAGGTGGCAATTGCAAGCCACAATTAATATTAAAATATAAAAAAATGCGAAATCGCGATACAATTCCATGCAACACGGATTAAGAAACGTGTCGGAAAATTGGCCATGAATACAAAGTGCGAAAATCCTCGACCTTGAAATGAAGGACCACGTTTAGAAATTGAGATTATTAAAACAAATTAGAAGCAGTTGAATCTGTAACTGACCACAGTATGCGCCCTTGAATGTGAAAATAATCCCTGACCACAGAGTCCTCAGGGGAAAGATTGCGGGAAGGTCGGAAGGGTAAGGAAGCGATGACGAGATGTGGATATACGTAAAAGGCCTATAACACTCATAAGGATAGGATGTCAATATAGAGGCTTGAAGCTTTAGGAACGATGGTTCTTTGAGGGATTTTACCCGGTCGGTTACCCTGGCAACGCACCCCGCTCTAAACCCTCGATGGTGTGCTACAAGAGGGGAGGATACCTAGGATGCGTATTATTCTTAATAACCCCGCTCGCCCGTAGGGCTGTATTATGACTGATGTTGACTCTGAGCTTGGAACCTCCTGGCGATCGATAGGCCAACTCGCGAACAGGGAGAAAAATATGAGTGGCTTCCGGATTGGTTACCTAAGTCTTAGGTAGCCAACTTTTCTATAACTTATACAACTCGAAAACTTTCAACTTCTTCAACCCCTCTTCGACTATTTTACAACTTCCAAGATTTTCTTAGCGAGCTTAATAAAGCCCCCTCTTCTTAGATGAAGATTAGATGATGCTCCTTGAGGCGTGGAAGGCCATTTCTCTCTCTGTAATTCCAACTGCCTCGAGCAAATATCAAAACTTTTAACTCCCCATTCTCTTTCGAGATAGTACCCTTTTTGAAAAAGAAACTTTCGTGCGGAAAATAGACTTTTGTTATCGTCTTTCTGACAATCTGAAACACTTTCGGGATGGTTAGGATTTTTGGAAAACGTGCGTTTGGATTTTGAGAATATTTGAGTTGTATGTAACTTTTACTTTTGTTTTGTTATTTATTCGTGAACGGTCTAGGAATGGTTATTAAACTGGTACTGAATTGGTCAAATCCGTATCGGTGTTTTACAATAATTATTTTTCGAACTTGTTTTCTTTTTATATAATAAATGAATTTAGCACTTGGTAATTAGTTAGTTTTCTTTTTGTATTCGGGGGGGATTAGATTTCATAAGCTTCAATTTTGAGAGTTTGGGTTTGACAAGATGAAATTCGTCAAGATTGAATTTGACAATTTTGAAATTGACAACATTGAATTCGGTGAGATTACATTCGTCGAGATTGAATTACCCAAGGTTGAATTCGCCAAGATTCAATTCGCCGAGATTCAATTCGCCAATATTCAATTCGCCGAGATTCAATTCGCCAATATTTAATTCGCCGAGATTCAATTTGCCAAGATTCAATTTGGCAAGATTGAATTCGGCAATTTTGAATTTGGTCAAAATTGAATGCGCCAAGATTGAATTCCGAACTTTTGAATTCATCAAGATTCAATTTGCCAAGGTTAAATGCGTTAATTTCGGATTCGTCAAAATTCAATTTGGCAAGATTGAATTCGTTAAATTCGGCAATTTTAAATTCATCAAGAGTCAATTCGCCAAAGTCGAATTCAGCAATTTTGAATTTGACAAAATTGAATTCAGCAAGATTGCATTCGTCAAGATTAAATTTGCCAAGGTTGGTCAAATTTGGTCAAAATTGAATTCGACAAGATTGAATTCGGAACGTTTGAATTCATCAAGATTCAATTTGCCAAGGTTAAATACGTTGATTTTGAATTTGTCAAGATTGAATGTGCCAAGGTTGAATTCGTCAAGATTCAATTCGCCAAGATTCAATTCGGAACTTTTGAATTTGGCAAGATTGAATTCGTTAAATTCGGCAATTTTAAATTCGTCAAGAGTCAATTCGCCAAGGTCGAATTCAGCAATTTTGAATTTGACAAAATTGAGTTCGGCAATTGCATTCGTCAAAATTGAATTTGCCAAGGTTGGTCAAATTTGGTCAGAATTGAATTCGACAAGATTGAATTTGGTCAGAATTGAATTCATCAAGATTCAATTTGCCAAGGTTAAATACGTTGATTTTGAATACGTAATTGATTTTGAATACGTTGATTTTGAATTCGTTGATTTTGAATTCGTCAAGATTGAATATGCCAAGGTTGAATTCATCAAGATTCAATTCGCCAAGATTGAATTTGGAACTTTTGAATTTGGCAAGATTGAATTCGTTAAATTCGTCAATTTTAAATTCGTTACGATTCAATTCGCCAAAGTCGAAATTGCCAATTTTGAATTTGCTAATTTTGAATTTGTCAAAATTGTATTCTACAAGATTGTATTCGTCAAGATTCAATTCGCTATGATTGAATTCTTCAAGATTCACTTCAACAATGCTGAATTAATCAATTTTGAATTCGTAAAAATTCAATTCGTTAAAGTTGAGTTCGGCAATTTTGAATTCGACAAGAATAAATTCAATCTTGTTGAATTCAACAATTCGACAAAATTGAATTCAACAATCTTGAATTTACAACTTTCAGGCACCTTGAATTTGTCAAAATTGAGTTGAGCAAAATATTAAAGCTAGAATATTTATTTGATAAAATGCGAAAAAATAATTCTTCACGTTATTATACCAAACACCTATTTCAAATTGAAAAAGTATGGCAATTGACAAGAAAATTTCTGCGTTATCAACAATCGGAGTTGCTTGACTGATTGGATGAGAGGGCAATCGATGATTAGAAATTAGATGGAATTGGTAAGGTAGATTTGAATGCGTGGCTGTGAATTGCTGCCAGCTGGTGGCAGGGAGTTGAATTCATTGACTGAGGTTCTGGATTTAATTGCGATATGATTCATGCGGAGCGACAAATTGTCAACACTATTCCTTTGAAATTTATTATGTCGTCTAGGCAGCGTGAAATATTAAATCATCCAATTCCTTTATTTGCGAGACAGACTATTGCGCAGTTTTCGAGGTGACTTCAAGTTCATCGATAGCACAAAAACGAAAACAAGTAACTAGACCTGGACTCACTATTGATAAAAAACCATGAAGAAGTTGATCCCCTTCTTCTTCCCAATGAAATAAACATGCAATCATTGAAATGTCACTACTGTAATTAATTCAAATATCCTAATCTTAATCGAACTTTCCCGAAACGTAAAAAATTATTAAAAATCTGTAATTACCTTCACTTCGAAACTATGGATTTCTGAACAATAAAATTCGAAATTTCGTAGTTTCGGTTTCTCAAAACTACGATGTTTCGATACCGAAACGAAAAGCGAGTTCTTTGTTTGAAGTGCATCTGATAAAAGTTAATCATTTAAAAATCTAGATAAAAGTCGAATATGCACTGGGCAATGTGCAACATTCTACAAAGATTTTTTTCTTCATAATTTTGATTTTTTGACATTGTATGATAAATCAAATCAGATATTCTATGATATCTGTTCATATTCATAAGAACAACACTATGGATATCAGTTTATTTGAAATGATGCCTGATTATCTGAATTAAGAATAGAATAAAAGAAGCTTGATTGGAAACGATAGGAAAAACGTCTCAAGTCGACACAGAACTTTCTTTGGGAGAATGCATAATCAAGTGATGTTTCTCTTCCCCCTGCCCCTATAATGGGAACTTTCAATCAAGTTAATTAGAGACAAAGAGAAAGGGAAAAGAGAAATCAGTCTCAGTTCCAAAAGAAAGGGACTGATTTTATAAAATTTGTTTCTTTCTCAAACTACTTCTGTCCACTCTGCAATCATAATTTGCAAAAGTGGAATTCTTTGGAATTAAAAGCATTGCTGAATTTTTGTTTTCAATTATGGTATAATTGTATAGTGTAGGTAATGTAATTTATGAGAACAAATAATTTAATGTGTATATGCAGTATGATGAACTAATGAGTGTCGAAAAACAGTGTAAAGATATAATGTGCAAACAATACTGTGTACAAACAATATAGTGTACAAACAATATAGTGTACAAACAATATAGTGTCCAAACAATATAGTGTCCAAACAATATAGTGCAAAAATAGTATAGTGTACAAACAATGTAGTGTACAACCAATACTGTGTACAAACATTATATAGTGTACAAACAATATACTGTACGAACAGTATAGTGTACAAACAATATAGTGTACAAACAAGATAGTGTACAACCAATATAGTGTACAAACAATATAGTGCAAAAATAGTATAGTGTACAAACAATGTACTGTACAAACAATACTGTGTACAAACATTATATCGTGTAAAAATAATACAGTGTACAAACAATATAGTGTACAAAAAATATAGTGTACAAACAATATAGTGTACAAACAATATAGTGTAAAAATAGTATAGTGTACAAACAATTGTATAGTGTACAATATAGTGCACAAACAATATAGTGTACAAACATTATATAGTGTACAAACAATATAGTGTACAAACAATATACTGTACGAACAGTATAGTGTACAAACAATATAGTGCACAAACAATATAGTGTACAAATAGTATAGTGTACAAACAATGTAGTGTACAAACGTTCTATAGTGTACAAACAATATAGTGTACGAACAGTATAGTGTACAAACAATATACTGTACGAACAGTATAGTGTAGAAAAAATATAGTGTACAAACAATATAGTGTACAAATACCAAAGTGTACAAACGATAAAGTGTGCAAACAATATACTGTATGAACAGTATAGTGTACAAATAGTATGGTATACAAACAATACAGTGTACAAACAATATATTGTACAAATAGTGTAATGTACAAACAATATAGTGTACAAACAATATACTGTACGAACAGTATAGTGTACAAATAGTATAGTGTACAAACAATATAGTATACAAACAGTACAGTGTAGAAACAATATCGTGTACAAATAATACAGTGTACAAACAATATAGTGTACAAATAATACAGTGTACAAACAATATAGTGTACAAATAGTGTAGTGTACAAACAATATAGTGTACAAACAATATACTATGTACTATGTACGAACAGTATAGTGTAGAAACAATTTAGTGTACAAAAAATATACTATACGAACAATTTAGTGTACAAACACTACTGTACGAACAGTATAGTGGAGAAACAATATAGTGTACAAATAGTATGGTGTACAAACAATGCTGTGTACAAATAATAAAAAATACAGTAAATAATATATCTATCTATATAATACTTCGCATTTCCAAAAGATTTTTTTTTACAAGTATGACTGCTCTATGAAATCTAATTAATTAAAAAACAGTATGCAAAGAAATTAATAAAAATTGCTACTAATTTGCATAAATTTCTACTGTTTCAAATTGCTCCAGTTTTACTAATTCAGAACTGAATGTCACAGACTTTTCTAATTCAATTAAAAATAGGAAATTTGACCCAAAAATTAAAATGATGATTCTTTTCATTTGAATCATAATTTCGCTTCATCAAATGAAATTTCATTTTAGAGAAAATTTTTTTCTTCCACGAGTGGAATTCGGCCATGGTGCAAAAACGGGTGTATAAAAGTGGGCATCTTGTAATTGTGGTTGTGTCCAGGATGCACAGTGGAATAAATATTTGCCGGGAGCCGTTGCATCAGGAGGCTGCAATGTGGCCCTTGATATAGCGCAGAAAGTAGTTCGCTCAGTTCTGTACCGCTATTTTTACGCGGTTGAATTTTACAACAGGTTATTCTCTCTGTTTTGTGAAAAGAAAAGAAACGAGGGAAAAAAGGGGTGCAAGACGAGAAAAGACAGAAGAAAAAAAACTGCGTCTAGAGCAGTTCTTTTTTGACAATTCCACCCCCTCTTTCCTTTTCATCAACAAAACGGATGCTAAGAATAAACTGCTAAGAAAGATTTTCATTTTTCTCAATTTTCTGCTGTCTTTTTTTCTAGTCTTAAACACACATTTTTCCCGTCGTTCTTTCGTACCACGAAATTTTCTTGGCAGACTTTCTTGTTTAGAAAAATGTGTTGAAGAAAAAACAAGTTCTGATGTTTTAACAAGTTTATTGAACTGATTAGCTTGGTTTTTCAATTCAAAGTGAATTCGAAAAATGTAAATGAAAGCCGAAAAGTTGGGGGTTTGCTTTTTTTGCCACGAAAGATGAAAAACGAGTTCAACAATAGCATAAATTGAAGTGATAATACTAATCGGGAAATGAAACTTTGTTTCGATCTTAGCAACAATGGAAATAAAAGATTGCTTTGAATATTAATTAAGGCTATCAGTGTTTTCTGGGGCAGTACTAAAAGAAAAAAGTCGAAGATTCCTAGAATGTAATTACACTATGAAAAAGATTGAAGATGACGAATGATTCGACAAACTTTGATTTTTCTTCGCCTTTTCTCTCAATCTCCCTCTTACTTTGTGTATATCAGTCGTTATTATTTTGCGTAATGATATTATGCAGTAGGAATGATAAAAAGTGAGAGTAGAATATTGATTGAGACTTAAAAAAAGACTCAGCAAAAAAGAAGAGCTCGTGTTTATTTCTGACAGATAACAAGAAAAGGATAGCACTGAATTTAATAAATTTGAATAATAATATTTAGTAAAAAAGTACTTTTAATGCAATTCAATTTTTCTTCATTCCATATTTTCAAATCCAATGTACTTTTTTCCATATTTTTTAATTCAACTGTTTTCACCAATTTTTTTCATTCAATTATTTTTCTGCGCCTTTTTTAATTCAACTATTTACTCCAATTTCTTTACTTCAATAATTTTATCCAACTTTTTAATTCAACTATTCTCTCCAATTTGATTAATTCATTTTTTTTAAATTCACTCTTCTCATTTTTTTTAAATTCACTTTTATCATTTTTTTTAAATTTACTTTTCTCATTTTTTTTTAAATTCACTTTTCTCATTGTTTTAAATTCACTCTTTTCATTTTTATTAAATTCAATATACTTTTCATTACTCAAAATTTGTAATCAAATGGTAGAATAAAATTTTTTGAACTCTCTCTAGAAATAGTTTAAAAAAAAGTATCGATAGTAGAAAAAACTGGCACTATCTTCTTTCGGCCATTAGTGTTGTGCTAAAACTTTTAATGTTTATTTGAAATATTACGAAGACTTTGCTTTGTCTGCGAATACTGATCAGAAGATCAAGTTGATAAAAATAATTTGTCCTATCTTAACTTAAGCCATAATGCAGATAGTTCTGATCGATAATAATTTTTAATTCTCAGTGACAATTGTTAAATACACACGAGAAAGCAAATAATGCGACTTTTTATTTGAATGTGTCCAGGCTTTATCAGTTTCGGCGATAGCAAAGAACTGTTTTTGCGAAATGGAATCAGTAGCGAAACTAGATTGGGAGAAAGTGGGCGCTAATTTTATTTTTAGAAATAGCAAAACTATTTGCACTTTTAAACATCGCACAGTTGGAAAATTCAGAAATAAATAAAAATCAATGACACTCGAGTTTTGAAACACTGCCAAAAAGTATTTATTCAACTGATTCTCAAGATTTATGACAAATTCTAATAATTCTTGTAATTATTTCGAGTCGTGATAGCTCATTTCTTTGACGAGAAACTGATTTTGAAATTTATTATTCACTTAATTTTTAACTTGGGTCTTCAACTTTTTTTTCAATCGCATTTTTTTCGATTTGGCAATTTATTTTTTAATGCACGAAGTTTTATTTACTGTTTTTTAATAAATAAATGATTTATGATTTACGTTTTATGATTTATGATTTATGAAATAGAAATAGAAATTCTATAAACTTCTTTTTCAAATATGTACAATTCTTTCCAAGTGTGCGATTATCTTTTCAATCAATTTTTTTCAAATGTTCAAAATTCGATGGAATTGTACAAAATTCTTTTCAAACACTACTCTTTTCAAATGAACGGAATTTTTTCAAACCACGAAAATCAGTTTTCAAATGTATGAATTAATTTAAAAAATGTACCATCACCGCGAATAAAATCACAAAAGCAAACGTTTGAAACGAAAAAAAAAATAAAACAGTGGAAATAAAACTGAAATCGTCAAAAGCGTTTTTGAATATTTTCAAGTGCGAAATAAATGGTTAGATATTAAGAATAGGGAAAATGGTTAAAATGTTTTTGTAATTTGGATTGTGAGTGTAGGTCAAAGGGCAAAACGAACGATATGCGAGCGAGTTTGGACGGACGACACACGATTTAATGTGCCTAATAATTCACAGTACGATGCAGGAACGTGAGTGGCGTACCAAGGTCATTGTATTTTTAGTTAGGCCAATGTTTAGCTGGCCACGTCTGAATCGAGTAGATAGAAGGACCTTGAAGAAATTCACGGATAACATCTGTTGCCTTATCAAATGGCCCCTCAGATAACTTTTTCCGTACTAACCTAGCATAAACCAGGCGTTCAAATATTAATCGAAAGCTCGCACCTGAATTTACACAACGTCTCGATTTGCAGACAAAGAGTTTTTTTCTTCTAGACACCCTTATCAAGATGAAAGAGTTTTTTTAAGTGACATATTATACAATACGGTTTAGACAAATGAATTCATTTATTTAATGAGGGGATATTGAAAAACATATTGAGGCACACTAATGTCCTTGAGGCTCACACTTTTCTTCGTATATTTAGTTAAAAATAATCTTAGTTAAAGTTTAATTAAAACTTATCGTGAATTGCTTCTTCTAAAAGAAAGGAAAGGATGAATTGTGTGAACTTGGAAAGTTTTTTCCGGTTTAATCAAGCACTCTAGGTTGATTCTAATCAAACAAAAGTTTAGCACCAACTGTATCTTGTATTTTTTTTTTCTTTTATCAAACGTCGAGACGATAATTGAGGAAACTTTTCGTTTCTCAGGCTTTTAAAATATTAATTGATTCTATTGATGAATTCTATTTCTGACTAGAAAAGATATGATAAGTGTGAAATCGTTCAAGTTCTTCTTTTAATCCAATAAAGCCACAAACAAAAGGTTATCCAGTAGATACCCCGAGTCTTTATTTTTTGTTTCAACAGAATAAAAAATCTACTCTAATTTGTTATTAAGATTCTTTTTTTGCATTACAATTCTTGTTCACCCGGTGATAAAACTATTAATAATGAAAAGCCGTCGACAAAATTGGAACAGATTTGACGCTTTGAAAAGATGTAGGTAACATTCATTAAATTAAACAAATTCGGTTTAAAAGGCTGCGTGACCTTATTTGAGCGAAATTTTACGAGCTCGAGACACAGTGACGAGTTTATTTTAAGAATTAGACAGGGAAAAAAAATTCAGTTTAATAAATCCTTGGACTTTTTACAAAATCTGATAACTCTAGATGTCAGAATATAAAGGAAAGTTAAAAAAAAAATTTGAGTCATGAAAGTGTGTACATAATTCTTAAGAGGCAATTGAGAGAGGTTAAATTTGACAGTAAAATAACTAAAGATTGTGTGTTCAAATAAAAGTAAAAAACGGAAATTGCTTGTGTCTTATCACAAAAGTGTGAAATTGACACTCCTCGCGTGGATTTAAAGAAAAGATCATGTTCCGGTTGCCGTGAATGGTGTCTTTTTTTAATCCGCGATAATGCAATATTATTGTTATGCGGGTCAAATAACAATAAACCAATAAAAGCGATAACTAGAGACCCTATCACATCCTCTTTTACACTCGAAACAAATATATTTCAAGTTATTGTAATAATCTTATTACATTTTTTTGTTACTATCAATTATCAATCTACTCATCTGTAAAGATGTATTTTAGATTTTTTTTACTTCTCCTAAGTCTAGTTTATAAACATTTACTCTGCATTTTTTCTACGTTTGAATTTATTCTCTGCGTTTGAATTTATTCTATGTTTGAATTTATTCTACATTTGAATTTATTCTACGTTAGCATTTAATCTACACTTATTGTTCTACATTCGTATTTTTCCATACTTATGTCTATTCTACAAAAAATTCCATTAATTCTGTATTAATTGGAAAATGGGCATAAAATTCCTGACTTTTAAGACAATAAATTCCAGTGATTCGTGTAAGAAAAAATGAACAAGTCAACGGGATTTTTCGCAAGACAAAATGCCGACGACTGACGGGACGACAACACTAACGTGACAAAAGTTATGCAACAAATTGGACAGTACGAGCACGGCATAGGTAAAATTATAATGTGTATATATACTAAGAAAAGATTAATGTTTAAATTTAAATATCAATACATGATTGTCCACGGGAGTCTCAATAGGAAATTGAATATGAAATAAAATTTGTTAAATAAGTAGATCATTTTTTCAAAAATCAATCAGGACATTTAGATTACGCTAGTCATTGCAGATACACCTAATCTGTATTTTGCGATCATCATTTATTGTATTTTACCATCTGCAGTGGACTTAGTTTTGTACAGTGATTTCAAACTGACGTTTCTCTCTTTCTTGTTCTTCGCCAATTGGAGTGGATCTATGACCTCATGGGCAGGGATTAGTCATTGATTGATATTCATGATAATTTTGACTGTATTTCTGGTCCAAAAGATAATTATAAGATAAAGATGATTATAATTATAATCAAATAATTCATACAAAATAATTATCATACAATAATTAATGCAATTTAACTACAATACAATAATTATTGCAATATAATTATAATACAATAATTAATGCAATTATAATAAAATAATTAATGCAATTATAATAAAATAATTAATGCAATTATAATAAAATAATTAATACAATTATAATAAAATAGTTAATACAATGTAATTATAATCTAACGTAATCATAACTTGTAATAAATTACAAGTGTATTCAAATTAAAAAATCTTCCTCAATCAGGAAGCAATTACAAAAAAACTGAGTAATTTTGAAAAAATCCCATTGCCCTGGGTCTTAGATGACCACGAATGATTTCATGAAATGCAAATGCGAGCGATTCGAAAAAGTATCTTAAAGTAAAGAATGATGATTTTGATGATTTGATAATGCATGCCAATTAGAAGAAATTTAATCTTCCAAGCAGAAAGAAAGAGTGATGATTTTTCACCGCAACCAATAAATTTTGGAATTTTGATAATTTGTGATATTGTTAGTTTGATATAACTGCACAAGTCATAGTGGTGTTTTCTCATCGGGCCGCAACATTCAAGAGGACATTAGTGTTTCTAGAATGTTTCGACCACGAGTAGAACAAAAATAAAAAAAGTAGCGGATAGTAGCCACTGAAATCAACAAGAATGGGGAATCAAAATTTTCGTCGCTTATTTAATAACTTTTGTGGCAATATAACAAGAATGATGGAAACTGATGATTCTGTAATTCTTGTGATTTTAGGGAATAATAATGATTAATTGAGGGTTTTCTTACCTTGCGAAGTGCCCGCCAAGTCTGGAGTTTGTAACCCGTGACCCAAACCTGGAAATTTTACTATCGTTACGAATAGAAATTAAGCTCCTTATTAGAAAGATCAAAGGACCTGTACGCAATTTCGCAATTCTATATGAATCAAACACATTGTGCATGCAGAGCAAAACATTTAAAAAGCACACACAGATTGAAATGTAATTTTTACTAGAAAGCGAAAATGAAACTATGACGAACGTAATTGCTTATTTATTTGTTTCTATTTTGTTGTTTCAAACTTTTAATGATGCTAGATTAGTAAAGGGTTGATGTTCACATAAATAAAGATTTACTAACGTATAATATGCAAAAAAATGTTCACTCATGTTTATGCAAAGAAATGTTCACTTATGGTTTTACATAAATAATAATTTGTCATTTCTGTTCACGTGTAAGTAAATATCCATGTGTTTAAAAACTCGCATTAGCCTCTCAGGAATAATTACATATTTTTAAAAAGCACAGCTACAAATCTATAAAAAGTGATCTTGAAATTGAAACATTTTGCAGTTAAATTTAACTTTCTATTTTAATGCGCCTGGTGCGAATTTTAAAAAATCGATGAGATGATCTACTAATTTTTTTTAGTGCCAAGAGTTAGATCATGAGATCATAGAAATTTTAAGAAATCTATTCATGAAAATCTTACATAACATTTTAACTGATTCAACTCTCTTTTTGCAAATTGAGCACTTTAGTTTGAAGGAATTTATAGAAAATGAAAAGAAAGGGTCGATTTAAATTACGCTTAAATTAAAATTATTTTATTAAATTACACGCGGAAAAATGTAAAAATGTATCCAAAACAAATTAAATTAAATATATCCAAATTCATGTGTACATTAAATTAAAATTCATTTGTTCCTGAAGTCAAGATTCGATAATTGAAAACTAATATATGTAATTCTGCATATTCTCTCGACCGGAAATTTACTTTTTTCCAGAATTAAAAACTAGACAGGTTTTCTTTTTTTTCAGATAATTCCAATTAAATTTCATTAGATAAGTACTTTTTAAAACTTTTAATGTAATTATATTATTATTTTTTAAAGTTAACACAATTAAGTAATTATTTTTAAAGTTGAGGCAATTAGGCAATTATTTAATTAGTTGAAAATTAAAATAATACATGATCAAAGGAAGGTCACAGAACCAAAACTCTTCAAATACAGTCAACAAGCAAGCTTCCTTTGACCATCTATTTTTTGAATTTTTAACTATTATAATGGAATGCTGCAATTTAATTTCAAATTATTAATTAGATCAACGAACTCAAGTAATTATTTAATTACGTACTTGAAATTAGGTAAATTATTTTATTACATTATTGGAGTTAAATTATTTTATTGCATTATTGGAATTAAATTATTTTATTACATTATTGAAATTAAATTATTTTATTACATTATCGAAACTAAATTATTTTATTACATTATTGAAAATCGGTAAATAATTTAATTTCATTATGATTATCATTTCAATAAATTATACAAGGAAACTATAAACAATATTTATTACATTACATTTAATACATTAATTGTTTCACGAGCAAGGAATATAATCACAAAAATTAAAAAACAGCAAAGATGGGTATAAATGGGTAAAAATGGATATCAAATTTAATTCTAAATACATTAAAAGAAATAGAATTAAAAGCGTGCAAATGAAGATAGAAAAAAACTGCTAATGGAGTTTTCAAACCTCTAAAATTTTAATTAAACTAAATGAGAAAGTGCATTACAAAGTTCAAAAAAAATTTTGTATCTTTTTGTGCTCAAATATATGAATGAATTAAATCTGATGATTCAGTCCAAGGGAGTGAAAATAATCTGCGTAGAGAAATGTATAGTGCTGATTACAATTTGAACGTTTAATTGTTCCTAAATTCATGTTGTTACTACCCTTATGGTAATGATTACTAAACCGATAATGGTCGTTGTCACCCGTTTGGTAATTATTACTAAACTGATAGTGATCGTTACCACCCTGTTGATAATCTTACAACTCTAAGTGTAACAGAAAGGTAATGATAAACGTTATCATTCTGGTAGTAATCATTGCCAGACTTAAAGGTAATAGTTACCAAACTGATGATAATCGTTACTATCGATTAGTAATCGTTGCAATACTGAAGGCAATAGTTACCACCCTGACGATAATCGTTACAATTCGAGTAGTAATCGCTGCTATACTAAAGGCAGTAGTTAACACCCTGACGATAATCGTTACCATTCGAGTAGTAATCGTTGCTATACTGAAGGCAATAGTTACCACTCTAACGATAATCATTACCATTCGAGTAGTAATCGTTGCTATACTGAAGGCAGTAGTTACCACCCTGACGATAATCGTTACCATTCGAGTAGTAATCGTTGCTATACTAAAGGCAATAGTTACCACCCTGACGATAATCATTACCATTCGAGTAGTAATCGTTGCTATATTGAAGGCAGTAGTTACCACCTTGACGATAATCGTTACCATTAGAGTTGTAATCGTTGCTATACTGAAGGCAATAGTTACCACTCTGACGATAATCGTTACCACCCTGACGATAATCGTTACCATTTGAATAGTAATCGCTGCTATACTAAAGGCAGTAGTTACCACTCTGATGATGATTCTTATCATTCTAGTAGTAATCGTTTCTGTACTGAAGGCAATAGTTATCACCTTGATAATAATCATTACAATACGAATAGTAATCATTACCATACGAATAGTAATCATTACCATACGATAGTAATCGTTGCCATACTGAATATTACGATTATTACGAATGTAATAAAGTTTCTATCTTGATGATAATCGTTACCATACGAGTAGTAATCATTGCTACACTGAAGGCAATAGTTGCCACCCTGATGATAAAATACTAAAACGATAATCGTTACCATTCAAGTAGCAATCATTGCCATACTGAAGCTGACTATCAGTTCAGTGGTAATTCTAACCATTTCAACAATAACACTACCACTTTTTGCATACAATTCATTTTCCTGCATACAGAAAATAATCTACAAAGAATATAAAAAACATGATATGAAAAACAAAGCACAACATAGATAAAAAACACAAAGCATGAAATAATAAATTACGTTCTTTTCTAAAACAAGCACAAAAGCGACACGTAAATGAAACTGACAATTGAGAATTACTAAATTGTTCTATGCGTACAGGCCAAAATTGTGTAAAAATATTTGGTGAGAACTCACCTGACAATGGCGAATGGTCAGTGGTAAGTGCTGCCATACTAAAATTGAAGCTCCCTGGCGTGGAGGTAAAAAGTTTACTTTCTGGCATAAAATTTGGCGTAGGGGGATGTTCAGGTTCAGGCTCGTGTTCATTACTACTCGCAGAAGCAGGTGGTCGATCCGATGCTGCCGCTCCAGAATCCGACGAGTCCTCATTATTGGGACCATTGCCACCATTACCACCAGTCAATTCTAAGGGCTCGCACTTTATCGTGTCCTCCACAGGACTATTTTCGTCGTGAATTCCATTCCCTTCTATTTTATTCGACAGATGATTTTTCACCATTGAAAAATCCGTGGGCGTCGCGTCATTGTTGTTGAGAGGTGGTGATAATATCCTGGGTCTCTTTACAGTCTCCTCGTGTGGGTCGGGGGTATGCCTTTCGTTTCTACGGATCTGCGCCCTGCGCAGCAATTGTTGTACTGTTGTAGGTGTAGGGGTTACAGGAGTTGATGGTGAGCCCGCTCGAGGGAAACCTTCGTAGGACGATTTTTCATGCGGAGGTATGTGGTTGCCACCGGCAGCCAGCGCACGAACATGCGAGAGCTGAATATGTCAACAAAAAGACATTTATTCCGATCAGATCTGACAGATTCACGCTTTTCAAAATTCATCTCTTCATTTTTACAAATAACAACCTGCTCGACACATCTCCCTAACAAATATCTCAATTTAAAATCTTTTTTTTTCAATACTTTTTAATTGATCGAGCAACTGACTGGTTTTTAATAATAATAATAGTAACAAGTGGAAAATTATATTCACTTAATGAACATTTCGGCTTGCTCATAGAGAAAAAGTTTTAAATGTCAAAATTAATGAAACAATGAAATCTTTTTATAAATTTTTGTTTTATATTATCTTTATATTAATACCAATCAATTTGTTTTTTCAATAAAATATTTTTCCTAAAGGAACTGTCTTTAAAAAATGACAATTTTAATAGTTATATTAAAAAATTTCAATTTGAAATGTCAAAAACAATAAAAAATTGTTATTTACTTTATCAATTCTTGGTAAAAAATATACTTTATATAGGTCAAATGATTCATTTTTTAATGTAGAAAATTCTTTCAAAAGGAAATACCATTAAAAAGAAAGCATTATAAAAGTTATATTAACAAATTTCAATTTGAAATGTCAAAAATGATAGAAAATTGTCATTTAATCCATCAATTCTTGCTAAAAAATTTATTTTATATAGGTCAAACGATTAATTTTTTAAAGTAGAAAATTTTGTCCAAAGGAAGTACTATTAAAAAAAAAAAATTTTTAAAAGTTATATTGAAAAAATTGAATTTTAACCCTTTGCGGCATAGTGGTAACCCAGATTACCACTTTTTTTATACGAAACTTTTCTCTCTAAATTCAAATTTTTTCTATGTATGATTAAAAATCTTTTTTCAGTGATAAAGTAAGCCTTTAATGAAGTCACAAAATTTATGGTATATACATTTATCCGTAATTATAAACAATCATAAACAGATAAATGACTAAAATCGAGCTGTTTTTAGCAAAGATTCGTTCTTGAAAAATATTCTTGGTATATTCTTGGTATTATAAAACCAAGTAATAGTAATAATAATAATAATAATAATAATAATAATAATAATAATAATAATAATAATAACAATAGTAATAATAATAATAATAATAATAATAATAATAATAATAATAATAATAATAATAATAATAATAATAATAATAATAATAATAAGATCAGATTTTGTAATCATTAAACTACAAAATTATTATCAGTGTGATTTATCTCGATTTTTGAGTTTTGTCTTTTAAAACTTGGAGTGCTTTTACGAAAATGTGTTCTTATGATTCTAATAGTGATATCAAAGTGCTAAAAGTCGAGGTTGACTGAATTTGAAGTATTTGAACTGACGAAAAAGATCGTCAGTTTGAGTAAGGAGTCATCTATATATTACGTCACACATTTCTTTTAAAATTCTTTTTATATAAAGAATTAGTTTTTTTTTTATAAATAATAGGTGCCGAAGTGTTTTATTATTTCACCTTTTTACACGTTTTTAACAAAAAGTAAAAAGCGAGAAAATAAAATGTTAAAAATGAAATTTTGAAATTGTAAAAAATTCTATTTTTCTATGCTATAGAATGTGCTATAATCATCGGTTACCATAATCATCATAACATGTGCTTAGTTGGTATATGAACTACCTATATGAACTAAAAAAATTTCATCTAAAAATAGTTGATTTCGTGAGACGTAATATGTGTATGATTCCTAAAATGCATCTTAATTAATACGACTGTTGGAATCAGAAGAAGAAATTTTCAAACACATTTATAGCAAAAAGATTATCAACTCATGATTAGCGAATTTTAGATTACCTGCTATTATTTTAGACCAGTGCTAATGAAATTTACATAAGAGGATAATCGTGTGTTAAAATTCTATTTGGGTCAACGGTATATACTTTTTTTTAATGCAGACATTCGAATTGAAAAATATAATAGCAATTGAAATAAAAAAATGAAATACAAGCAATGATGGAAAATAATAATTCATAGAAAATAGTAGTATAGAAAATAGTAAACGATAGAAAATGATAGAAAACGAAATAAAAATTTCTTTAAGAATTACTGCCAAAAATTAGTACAACTGTTATTTTTAGTGTTAAAATTTTTTTTTCAAGGCCTAGTATTGTCGACGTGCATTATCTTTATTTGCATGACCTATGTCAATCACGGAGGGGATCAAGATAGAACAAAGTGGAGATAAGGAAAAACAATTTAGTAAACCTACTGATAACACTCAAGCTTGATAATTGCCATTATAAATAATTCCAAAAATTACCTTGTTTTCTACTGATTATTTAAGTCAATTTTCTTATAAACTTTATCGGAATAAAGAAGGAGGATTATTACTTTCTTTACGATGTTTTCTGCTTATTTAATGCAACAGGAAAGTTTTTTTTAGTGAATTAATAAAGAGAAAGAAATAAAGGAGATTAAAAATAAATAAGAGAAACTAAAAAGATAGGTTTAGAATTTAAAGACAGGGTGTAATTCAAATTAATTTTATAGTTTCTAATACTTTCAATTTTAGTGGTACTATTTCGATTTTAGTGGTACTATTTCGATTTTAGTGGTACTATTTCGATGTTATTGGTACCATTTCGATTTTAATTATACTATTTCGATTTTAGTGTCATCCTGTTGAAAATCGTTACAACCCTGAGGGTAATAATTAACACTCTGATGATAATCGTTACCATTATGTTGGTAATTGTTACAATTTTGTTGGTAATTATTACCGCTCTGTTGGTAATTGTTACCACTCTGTTGGTAATTGTTACCACACTGTTGGTAATTGTTACCACTCTGTTGGTAATTGTTATTACTCTGTTGGTAATTGTTATTACTCTGTTAGTAATTGTTACCATTCAGTTGGTGATAATTACCATTCTGTTTGTAATTTCTACTACATGGTGGCAATTGTTACTATTTTGGTGGCAATTGTTACAATACAGAAGGTGATTGCTACCATACCGAAAATAATTGTTACCAACTAAAAGTGATTGCTACCATACTGAAAGTAATTGTTGCCATACAAAAGGCAATTGTTACCATACAAAATGTAATTGTTACTATACTAAAAGTGATTGCTACCATACTGAAAGTAATTGTTGCTATACAGAAGGCAATTGTTACCATACAAAATGCAATTGTTACTATACTAAAAGTGATTGCTACCATACTGAAAGTAATTGTTGCCATGCAAAAGGCAATTGTTACCATACTGGAAGTAATTGTTACTATACTAAAGGTAATTATCACCATACTGAAAGTAATTGTTACCATACTGAAAGTAATTGTTACCACACTGAAGGTAATCGTTACTATACCGGTACTATTTTTTGCCATATCAAAAATAATATTGAAACTTTGATGAAAAACGATTCTTAAATATTTTAATCTATAAATAACACGCAAAAATCAATTTGCAATTGTAAAATAAAAACTTTACTATTAAAATCCAAAATAATGTAAAAAATAAAATAAAATAAAGTACAATAAAACTGATTGTTAATAAAGATTAGTCAATTGAAAAATATTCGTTGTTACGCTGACTATTGAAAAAATACTCATTTCGTAAGACAACATTCGTTATTAAACAAGAAAAGATCATGCAATAAATAACCGATAAATACTTGGAATTTCCGTAAGTGAAATCGCATAGTTTAAAAAAGCATTATTCATTTCTGTTACCACTCTTCTAATTAATGGTAAATACTACAAATTAATAATTGTAAACTTTTGTTAATTGCAGAAAACATCGATCAATTTTTGTTGTCGTTGATTTTTTTTTTTTTTATGTCTTAATACTGTTTTTCCATTAAAATTTTGTTCGTTACTGTTCAGCAAACCTAATTTTCTAACTTGAAAAGCCAAACTGAAATCATCTTCAGGTAGGTAATGCTCTCATGAGTATTTATTTAAGGAAAACGAGTTTAAAACAACTTTCTGTCAGTTTTACTGACCAGTATCTTGTTTTTGCTAAAACTATTGGAGAGAAAAATAATCTTATTTTTGTTTTCATTATTCTTAGAAATAATGAAAATAATGGCAGTGGGGAAATATTGTTTGAAGAGATTTTACCGTATTACGTGTCGAAGAGTTTTTAATTTATGTGTGGAAGTAATTTGATTAAAATGATGCATATATTATTGCTTACCTCATCCCTGTCAGTTTGATCGGCCTGTTGCGTAAGCCCTGACACCCTGAGGACTTCGGCCGTTTTAAGAAAGCTACTAAGAGAGCGTTGATGTACATTTACTTCGCCGTGGTAGATAAATTCCACCAAGGCATGCAAATCGCTAAATGCTACATCTTGTAGTACTATCACCGGGTGTTTACACGGTGTGCTCTGTAACAGAAAGATAAAAGTGCTCAAGACTCAGAAATCAGGACACTATAAATCACTATCGACGGCTGAAAAAAGCTTCCTGCTTTTATTATTAAAAAAATGAGCACATTCATTATTCACTTGATACATTTTTCATTTCCTTATTTATTTTTCTTACAAAACATATTTTTCAAAACAAGCTTTTTCACAATCTAATAAACGTCTCATTTTAATTGCTATACTATGTTTCATTACTCTCTAAATCTCGTCAGTTATTTTCTTCATTGAGCTCCTTTCAAGTACGCTTACAAGAAAATGTCATGATTCCGGGAATTTTTTTTAATTAACAATAATCAATGTACATTATATACATCAATCATTAATGAACTAATTATTCTGTTGGTCATAATTAATTGACAATTAGTTAAATTTTTCAATAAGTGGCATTCGTATTGTCATTTATATTTTTTTAAAGATATGGAATATCCAATGCATTTGAAATTCTGAACGTTCAAGTAAACAATAAACAAAAAGAAAATGGAAACGAAATTTAAAAACAGAAATTAATTAAAGTAAAACAAAAATATGGAATGGAAGAGAAGAAATGATAAATAAAGAAAAAAAATAAAAATAAAGAATATGAAAGAAATGTAATATAAATAAATAAAAATAAAAATAAAGAATATGAAAGAAATGTAAAATAAATAAAAATAAACAAAATAAATAAAAATAAACAAAATAAATAAAATAACTAAGCGTATAATGTAAGAAGCTGCTTTTTTATAAAAAAAGAAATTGTAAAAAAGAGTTTAGGACTACGGAAATTTTTGAAACATTTTAAACTTCCTAGAAGAAAAGTTACAGTTTTAATGAATCATACCTTTTGAAATGGCAAATTTATTTACACATTTACATAATGATTTAATATAATCTAATGAGTGTTGTTATATACTTTTTTTTAAAAAAAATCCTAAATTCTATAACAAATGCAGAGTCACGGTTATAATAGAAAGTAAAGAAATTCGAATAATACAATGATACAAAATTAAACATGTGTATTTCTGCTAGAAAATTCAGCTGAGCCAACTATAAGTTAAAATATTTGTCCATCTGACAGTTTTAGACTTAACGTCTTAGTATCAGCAATCAAGTGTGTTTTGCCAGATTTAGCGTTTTATTATGAGCAAACACTCTACAAGTTTATTCACACGTATTTCATTAATAGCTCCCACCAATCTCTATTTATCATGTAAATTCAATATATTTTAAAAGAAAAATTAATTTTCGGATCACTTTCAAAATGCCTCTATTCACTTTCTAATCATTTTGCTTCCTTATAGAGGAAGCATTGTAATCGTGACAATTTTCGATTTTCTAAAAATAGTCTAAATCAACTCAATTTCATCCAAAAAGCATA
>WNHD01000076.1:0-54460 GCA_011057455.1 Ganaspis sp. Gsp50
ATTCTCATGTCTAACTTATTTTTTAAAATTTTAATTAAGCTGAAATAATTAGCGTTCGGATTTACCCCGCGTTCGGATTTACCCCGGCTGACCCTATTACCATTTTATGTATAGTATTACTATATACATATTTATATAATCTGTATACATTTCCTCTTTTAATGTTTTTAAATAAATTGTACTTCATTGAAAATAAAAGTTCGTTCGCCATTTGTTTGTTTTTCAATCAAAAAATCTATTAAATTTTTTGATTAATAATGTAATATTGTTATTAACATTTAAAATTATTTTTAGATTCATCAAAATATGCATTTTGTTAAGATTTTCTAAATTTTAATTGATTTTCAAATAAATTAGTAAAAAGTATTGAAGTAAGATGGGTTGCCTAGTCCAAGGGTAAATGCCGGTAAAATAGGAATTTGCAAATACATCAGTATGTAAACTATTAAAAATAAAACTCTTAATAAAATAAAGAATCTTCTTTTTACATTTTTTATCTTATTTTATATCAAAGATAGTTCTCTATAAATGTAAACCTTTTTTTTATACAAATTTTAGCTTTTCTAAGTTATTTTTAATACAAACTATATCCAACATGCATGAGTGTAAAACGGAATGCCTAATATAAGGATCAATGTTGGTAATGTAGAAATTTGTAATTTTACGTTTATTGTCCAGAAATTTCTTTAAATTCATTTTTTCACATTATAATTAAATAAATAATCAAATTCAAATAAACTTGCCAAATTGCATGTACAAAAAATGAAAAATTTTGTTTTTGAAAAGAAGACAAACTTACTTTCATTTAAGAAGGGATGTTAGTATATTCAGGAGCAATATTAATAAGTTTTTTTATCATAAATTTATTTACTATTTGGGATAACTCATTTACAAACTTGTTTGAAATATTTTTAAAAATCATAATTTAGTTTTTTTAACTCATTTTACAAACTTTTACTGAACATAAGTTAACAATTGACGGTACGTAAGAAAACGTATTCTCTATTTTTATCTGTGCTAAATCTATTTTAACCTTAAGATGCTAGAACTTTCCGCAATTTTCGTAAAAGAATATATTTTTTATAAACGTTTGGCAAACGAACTTTAATTCTCTATTATCTATCTCGTACAAATCTTTCTGAATAACAATATATTTATATTTTTACAGTTAACAAAATTAAATAAATTTTCTTTTAAGTTTCCTTAAACATATTAACTATCAAATAATTGCGAGAATATAATTATTCAGCACTTTAAAACTTTTAAAAAATGGGCTTTATTGACAATTGGTGATAAATTCATTTTGTTTCATTTCATTGCTAAATTTATATATTTTATTGTTATTTATATTTTTTATTAAATGATTCAATATTTTACATTTATTAACTGTTTAACGTTTGCAATTTTAATTTAAAATCTCGTATAAAATTTAATGTGTTTTATATCAAAAATAAAGAGTTACTATTATAAAATTTAAAGTTTAAAACATAAAGTTTGAAATATAAAATTTAAAGTATTCAGTCGATTTAAATAGTTGTCTAGTTTTTTAATTGCTTTGATTGTAAAAAACACAATTATTATTTAACTTTAAGGATGAGGAAAGTATTGATTTTATAAACGTGACCCACATGCACATATAATGAAACTGGGATATTTCATGAATATTTTTCTTCAAAAGATTTCTTTAAGTAAACATGTTTCCAAACAATACCAAAATAACTCTTATTTGTCTTCTGTTTTTTATTTCGCATGTTTTATCCTTTTCTCTCATAATTTCCTGTCTAAAAAACTTCAAGACGTTTCTAGAGAAATTCGAGCCGGTATTTGTTTCCGGTTACATCACTAGTCAAAACATGCTTCAATTTTTACTCACGCAAATAAAAATAAGACTAATCATTCACAATTAATGCACCAAAATATCCAAAAATCTAGAGAATTAATATTTGCTACAGTCTCTATTCAAAAAAGTATTTATTTTTAGAAAACGTAAGCGTTCAAGAGTTACGAATTTGACAGAATGTTCTAGAAGTTTGACGACGCTTCCGTCCGCGATCTTCGAGAAAGTTCCTGAGTCGATAAAAGCGCGCAGAACGCCGGGAAAGACAATATTGCAAATCCTGACTTCGTGCGAAGTACATCTAAGCGATCTTTTCTTTTCGGAGAAACTATTTATTCTGAGTGATTGTAAAAGAAGAAAGATTTTTTACGAGTGAGCACATAGTGACATTTGAGTTGAGTAAAAAAAAGAGACATTTATAAAATGCCGGAAGACGTTACGATGGCTGACAGCAGCGAGGTTGAAACCTACGCTTTTCAAGCAGAAATTGCTCAATTAATGAGTTTAATCATCAACACATTTTACTCAAACAAGGAAATCTTCCTGCGAGAGTTGATCTCAAATTCTTCAGATGTAAGTAGCTTTTATTTCATATAATTTCGTGTCAAAAGTAGATCATGGTCATAAAACGAATCCTCTCATGTTTTCATTTAATTAATTAAAAAAGCTCTTAAGTAAACTTAATAAATTCTCTTTTTGATCAACATTAAATATTTTATTTAAGAGTATCAAAGTTTTATCTTTCAAAATAATTAATTTTGTCATTTGCGGTTGCAATTTTTATTTTCGATTATTGATCACGAATAAAAAGGAGCTCATTTATGTCAAAACTTTCAGACTGTTAACTTTCAACATTTTTATAATTAATGTAATGAAACATACCACGTATAATTATTTAAAATTAAAATTGTCATATCTTGAAAATGGGTCAAATAATAATAATAATAATAATAATAATCCACACAGCACCAGAACTTCCCTGAACATTCATGACGCTGAAGTTAGCAATGTTTTTTTTCGTTTATAAAGAATAGAAAAGCAAATTTTTTTATAAATTTTGCGCAAATAATTTGTAAAACTTTGATGCTTGATGCAAAAATTGATGCTTTACCTTTTTACAAAATTATTAAATAAATAGTAGAGCAATGATTGAATAAGCAAAAAACTTGCTTTGTAGTTTTTCATAAACGAAAAAAATGTTGAAAACTTTACTACCGTGAACATTCGAAATATTCAGGGATGTTCTGGTGCGTTGTGTGCGAAGGATAATAATAATAATGATAATAATAATAATAATAATAATAATAATAACATTAATAATAAAAGTGATAATAAGAATAATAATAAAAATGGTAATAAGAATAATAACAATAATAATAAAAATGATATTAAGAATAATAATAATAACAATAATAAATAAAAATTCCTATTAAAAGATGTAAATGAAGTTCGGAACGTTTAAATTAACGAAATTTTTATCCTTCTATTTTTAAAAATTTAGATTTGTCCTGAAATATTAATTTCCGTAAAAATTATTAACTCTGCTGTTATTATTGTTTAAAAACAATTGTCCATTTTCATTACAAAAGCATACTTTTAAAATAATTAAACAAAAAAGAAAACAGTTCATTCAAATCGTTCAAATGAACGTTCCGAACTTTATGAACATATTAAAAGAATATTGTTTTTTTAAAATACTAATGTTTTTCAGGCTTTGGATAAAATCCGGTATGAGTCACTGACAGATCCATCGAAGCTTGATGCTTGCAAAGAATTATTTATTAAAATCATTCCCAACAAAAATGACAGAACCCTCACGATCATTGACTCGTAAGTATCTTTTACTTTTTCTATTACTTTTTTCATTACTTTCTGCATTAATTTCTTCGTTACTTTCTTCATTACTTTTTTCATTACTTTTTTAATTACCTTTCTCATTATTTTATTCATTATTATTATCCATTTATCATCAAACAATTTTCGCGACTAGAAACTACAAATAAAATACGTGTCATAAAAGAGTAACCAAAAACCTATTTCCAAAAATATTCATTGTTTCAAAAATTTGCCATAAATACTTTTGGATAATTTATAAATGCAGAGAAACACAAAATAACATCAATCATAAAAAAATCTTTCTTTTTCAGTGGCATTGGTATGACCAAATCAGACCTCGTCAACAACCTCGGAACAATCGCCAAATCCGGAACGAAAGCTTTCATGGAAGCTCTGCAAGCTGGCGCCGACATATCCATGATTGGACAGTTTGGTGTGGGTTTCTACTCGGCCTACTTGGTTTCCGACAAGGTCACAGTCATCTCCAAACACAACGATGACGAACAGTACGTCTGGGAATCATCAGCAGGTGGCTCCTTCACCGTCAAACCTGACAACGGAGAACCAATTGGCCGTGGAACCAAGATCATTCTGCACATCAAAGAAGACCAAAGCGAATACCTCGAAGAGTCCAAGGTCAAAGAAATAGTCAAGAGACATTCCCAATTCATTGGCTATCCCATCAAGCTCGTCGTAGAAAAAGAAAGGGACAAGGAACTGAGCGAAGACGAGGAAGACGAAGAAACCGAAAAGAAAGAAGAGGAAGACGAGAAACCCAAAATTGAAGACGTTGGCGAAGATGAGGACGAGGAGAAGCCTAAAGACGAGAAGAAGAAAAAGAAGAAAACCATCAAGGAGAAGTACACCGAGGACGAAGAGTTGAACAAAACAAAACCCATCTGGACGAGAAATCCAGACGACATCTCCCAAGAAGAATACGGCGAATTTTACAAGAGTTTGACCAACGACTGGGAGGATCATTTGGCCGTAAAACACTTTTCCGTCGAAGGTCAACTGGAGTTCCGCGCTCTTCTTTTCGTCCCCAGGAGAGCTCCCTTCGACCTCTTTGAAAACAAGAAGAGAAAGAACAACATCAAATTGTACGTGAGACGAGTATTCATCATGGACAATTGCGAGGAGCTGATTCCAGAGTACCTCAACTTCATGAGGGGTGTCGTCGACAGTGAAGATCTGCCTCTCAACATTTCCCGAGAGATGCTCCAGCAGAACAAAATCCTCAAAGTAATTCGCAAAAATCTCGTCAAAAAGTGCATGGAGCTGTTCGAGGAGTTGAGCGAGGATAAGGAGAACTACAAGAAATTCTACGAGCAGTTCAGCAAGAACTTGAAACTAGGTATCCACGAGGACAGTCAGAATAGGAAGAAGATCTCGGAACTTCTCCGGTACCACACGTCTGCCTCGGGTGATGAAATGTGTTCTCTTCAGGACTACGTTGGTCGTATGAAGGAGAGCCAGAAGCACATCTACTTCATCACCGGCGAGAGCAAGGATCAGGTAGCGAACAGCTCGTTTGTGGAGCTAGTGAAGAAGCGCGGATTCGAGGTTGTTTATATGACGGAACCGATAGACGAATACGTTGTTCAGCAACTGAAGGAGTTCGACGGAAAGCAGTTGGTCTCGGTGACAAAAGAGGGTCTGGAGCTTCCTGAGGATGAAGAAGAGAAGAAGAAGCGAGAGGAGGACAAGGCCAAGTTCGAGAACCTCTGCAAGGTCATGAAGGATATTCTTGATAAAAAAGTGGAGAAGGTTGTGGTTTCTAATAGATTGGTTGATTCTCCTTGCTGCATTGTGACATCGCAATATGGCTGGACTGCTAATATGGAGAGGATAATGAAAGCCCAGGCATTACGTGACACCTCGACTATGGGATACATGGCGGCGAAAAAGCATCTGGAAATCAATCCTGATCATCCGATTATGGACAACCTGAGGCAGAAAATTGATGCGGATAAGAATGACAAATCGGTTAAGGATTTGGTGATGCTGTTGTTTGAGACTTCTCTTCTCTCGTCTGGCTTCGCTTTGGAAGATCCCCAGGTCCATTCGTCGAGAATTTACAGAATGATCAAACTTGGATTGGGACTTGATGATGATGAAACCCCAAATGCTGAGGAGGAGAAAATTGACACTGATGTTCCGCCTCTGGAAGGAGAACCCGAAGAAGCGTCGAGGATGGAGGAAGTTGATTAAAATGGTTGATTAAAGTGGTTACATTAATGAAACTGGTTAATTATACTGGTTAATTAAAATGGTTACATTAATGAAACTGGTTAATTAAAATCATTATTTAAATAACAACCCAAAGACTACTAGTGAATTAGAAAGACTTCAATTTAATGAACATTCGGATGTTCGACAAAATTGTGTGGTGAAGTGATTATACCATTGTCATGATGCATTTTCTTTGTTGATAAATCATCGAAAATTAGTTATTTTCATGTGATACAAAAGATATTTTTCGTGTCTTTTTTTGCAATCTATTATTTTCCATATTTATAAATATATTTATAAATCTATCGGCAGCCTAATCTATTTTCTTCAAATGACATCACGAATTTTTGAAAATGATACGAACTTGTCGAAAGAGATTTTTTTTTAGGTTTATGACAGGATCATAAATTCGTTTCTTAACCGGCTTTTATTTAATTAGCGGGAAAACACGATGTGTATTAATAATTATCGTTTAAGGGTTTAGTTTACTTAATGTTCCGAGAAGATGCAACGTTTTTTTTTTATGAAAATCATTAGTTCGTAATTTTCATATTGATCGAATTCATTCGTTATTTAAAGCTTCATTCCACTCAAATTTACTTTAAGTGCGAAATAGAAATAAGGTCGTTGTAAAAATACTCTTTTTGTGAATAAAAAAAAACCGTGTTCCATACATCATGGGTTTTTTCACTCAATATCCCATTTTTAATCTATTATTTTTCAAAACTCAAATTAGTCAAAAGTAAATTACAGTCAAAAATAAATTATAGTTATAAAAGTAAATTAGTAAAAAATAATTAGTTAAAGAAATAACTAATTATAAGTATGTATTATAAGTAATTAAAAAATTAAAAACATTCTAATCTTTTAAATCTAGTTTTAATTTAATGTTTATGAGAATATAATATTAATATGTAAAATGTATCAAACATCTTTATTTGAAAAATGTGAATAAAATCAAGGCAATTGGAATTTAAACAAATTCTATAAATGCAGAAAAGATCAACAAATTTTAAAGAATTACCTTTTCAGTATTTCCATATTTGTTAATTAATTTAATAAAAATATTTCCAATTCTTCATGTATAATAAATAAATATATTTAAAAAATCAACAGTAACATTTAAAAGATCAACATTTAAAATATCAACATTTGAAATAGCTACATTTAAAAGATCAACACTTAAAATATCAACATTTAAAAGATCAACCAAAGATTTCAAAGTCTTATTTTAAACAATTACAAATAAATTCATTTGATTATAAAAAAAGTATATTTAAAAATGTGAATAAGATTAAAAATCCCGCCACTAGTGAACCTAACCTCAAAATACCAAACTTTTCTTTTACCCCTTTCACTTAAATTGTTATTCACTAATTAACATTTCTCTAATTGAAAAGACCTAAACACCAAAAAATCTTTTCCTAATTATAAAAAAACAAAAATCCTACTTACGTCATTTTTCTAAATAAAATTATACATTTTTTAAAAAGCATCTCTAGGAATCCGCCATTATAAACCGGGAAATACAATTATCTTTTTTCCTACGCCAATGCTTGAACACTCATATTCCGCGGTGAAAAAGTTGTGACGCTTACCGCCATTTTTTGTACATCGTTAAATGTCATTTGTCTTGCGTCCTCTGAAAATTGTTTAATTGAAAATAACCCTACCTCGTTACCAAAAGTCAAAGAACGAAATGTCTACTAAAAGGAAACCCGCTCAAAGTAAGAAACCTCGTGCAAAAACACGAAAGACTGAATACGATGAGGAAGATATCTCTAGTGAACATGAGTCTGAGGTTGAGGAAGCTGAAACCGGCTCAGCCGCCGACGGAGAGGACGGTGTCGAAGCTGAAGAAGAGGATAATACTGACATCTCTACTATTCCGGAACTACCAGCTCCCGAGGTATATTCTTCAATACATAATTATTCTTTTTAATATGCCTGCGTCTGTGCTATTCATCACCTGCAGCATTATGTCTTAATGATTTATATCTGCAGACAAATCTTCCTAACGGTTTTCAATTTAAAGGGGAAGCGTTTCCTACTTTTCTTTTTTAACAATTAAATGATACTTTATTTTTCATTCATTAATGTTTAGTTTCGCTGTTGGTTAATTTTACTTAAAAGTGTAAACGAATATATTCATATTGACAAAGGTATAAACAAAGTAGAGATATTTTTAAAATGCTTTTTATTCTGTAATTTTTTATGTTACGTATATTGGTCGCGAATTAAATGTCAAAAGAAAATCAATCTTTAATTATCTATAGCCAATAATTTATCTAATTTTCTAAAAATTATTTATGAAACATTTTTTGTTATTTATATTGTTAATACAATTTTGAACGAAAGGTACCGTTATACAATTTGAAATGGAATGGAATCTTGATTTACAAAAAACCAAGTCGAAATCCCGGTGTATAAAATACATCATTGGTATTTCAAAAACAAAAATTAATTATTGTAATAAAAAATATAATAATGTTTTCAGGGTGGATGGGGTAAGCCTGGAACAATGCTTATGTGTGGTTTAACAAATTGGGACATGGCAGGACGCAAAGCTCCACCAAAAGGCACCAAAGCTAATGTAGGCAAAAGTTTATGGGTACCGCACACATTTAAAAACTTAGAAGGTGTTCGTGTAAGATTAATTTCTTCCGGATCTGCTGCAGCTCACAGCGTCATTGTAACTGAGGACAATAGATGTTTAGTATTTGGGAGAAACGATAAAGGTGATTTCCTTTATTTATTTAAACCATACGATACGAATCTAAAACATTTTCCTATTTTTAGGGTTAAAAATTAATTGCTTTAAATAAAACTTTTTCAACAAAAATGGAAAGAGCTTTATTGTTTCAACAAAAATTGAAACAGCTTTATTGTTTCGACAAAAGTTGAGAAACAACTTTATTGTTTCAACAAAAGTTGAAATATCTTTACTTTAATCAATTAAATTTTCTTTTCGAAAGTTTTTCAAATCCGTACAAAGCTTCTGGAACGGATAACTGAAAATTTATAATAAGAATAATTTTCCATGTTGGAAATTTTATTCGGCCCAACTTGATTTTAGAAAATTCCCCAATCCCTGATTTATATTTATTTTTGGACCAAAAATAAGTTTGAGAAAATATACGATAATGATCCGGATACCGGATCATTATCGTATTATCATTATCACATTAAAACGATTATAATTGAAATGCACGAAGAAGTTATTTAGAACAGACAAAATTCTCATTACTGCCAAGCTTATTTTGAAACAGCAAAAGTTGTATTTTTTATTTGTTACAAATTGGCACTATAAATTATGCATTTACATTTAATGTATAATATGATGTATTTGCAATTAATGTATACGATATAGTTACATTTATCACTATCAGTTTTATAGAAATTTTGGTTGAATAAAAATTTGAATTGACGAAGGTTTCGATAGAAAAAAATTAAAATGAATTGATGTTTAGACAAAGAAAGATTCAGGTGAATTTAAATTTAGACAAATTAAATTTTGAATCAGTTGATATGTTCGAATCGATTCAAATGTTGAATTATTCAAATTATTAAAATTTGAAATTGAAATAAATTAACTGAAAAAAATGTCTGGTTAACTTAACCAGACAGGAATGTTAAATATGCCCTTACTATTTTTTCTGGTTAAATTAACTGAAATTCTGGTTAAATTAACTAAAATTCTGGTTAACTTAACTAAAATTCTAGTTGACTTAACTAATATTCTGGATGACTTAAATAATATTCTAGTTAATTTAACCAGAAAAAAATAGTAAGGGCATATTTAACATTCCTTTCTATTTAAGTAAACCAGACATTTTTTTCAGTGTTTGAATTAAAATCGATTCAAATGTAAATGATACCAAATTTGTATAAATTGATTTATATATCAATTCATAAGAATTTTGATAAATTCTAGTTTGAATAAATTCAAATTTGGAAGGAATCGTGTGTGAGTAAATTCAAATTTGTAAGGATTCGTGTGTGAATAAATTCAAATTTGTAAGGATTCGTGTGTGAATAAATTCAAATTTTGAAGGATTCGTGTGGGAATAAATTCAAAGTTTACTCGGTCCAAATTAAAACTAATTACAATTCGGATTTGAAACAAAAATTGGCCAATTAATGTACAAGTCTCTTAATATTTCAATCAAGCTATATATTATGTTTTTATGTAGTATTTATATACATATTTTTAATATATTTATTAATATATTTTTTTTAATTTTTTAAAACTTTTTAAAACTGTTTTTTAAAATATTGTTTTAAATATTTTTAAAAATATTTTTATGCAGTAAATTTGCATAAATTTACTGCATAAATCAAAAAAACTTTCAAAAGAAAAGGATTTTTTTATTAATTAATATTCATTAAAAATTCAAGGATTTTGAAAAAAGTAGAAAAAGAACAAAATTCCCTTTCAATGACCTAAACAAAGTTCGCAGGTATCAATGAAAAAAATGAAATTCTAACAAAAGGGAAAATAAGAGTTTGAATTTCTAAAGCTCTTTAAAAACTAGACAGACAAATTGACGTTTTTTTGTAAATTTCAGGTCAACTGGGTGTCGGCGATATGAAACGTCGTGACGAACCTACTGAAGTAGAGTCCTTGAAAGGTCACACTGTGATAGCAGCAGCCTGTGGACGCAGTCACACTTTATTTTTAACAAGTCGCGGTATTGTTTTTGGAGCGGGTGACAATAAATTAGGACAATGTGGCGTCGGAAAGAATATTGCCAATGTTGTCACAGCTGCCAAAGTTAAGTATTCTGGTCCTCCTATCATCAAGATCGGATGTGGAGCTGAATTCTCAATGGTCCTGGATATCAAAGGAGGACTGCATTCCTTCGGATCTCCGGAATACGGAGCACTAGGTCATAATACGGACGGAAAGTACTTCATTACCAACACAAAGATGGGCTTTCACTTTGAAAAGGCACCAAAACGGATTGTTTTGTACGTGGAGAGAGGAAAAGATGGTCATGTGACGCCACTAGACCGAGTGGAGATAACAGATTTTAGTTGTGGCCATTATCATACTGTGGCTATTGACAGTAAGAATCGCGCCTTTTCTTGGGGATTCGGAGGAATTGGTCGTTTGGGCCACAATGAACAACGAGATGAACTAGTGCCTCGCTTAATTAAATTTTTGGAACCGCCTAGTCGAGGTGTTCGTGCCGTTCATTGCGGAAGCACTTACAGTATTGTTATCAACGTCCACGGATCTGCACTCATGTTTGGTCAAACAAAACGAACAGGGGAAGCGAATATGTACCCTAAACCGATCCAAGATTTGTCCGGATGGGACATAAGATGCATTGGATGCTCACAAACTAGTGTTGTTGTTGCTGCTGACGAGTCTGTCATCGCCTGGGGTTCCAGTCCCACGTATGGAGAACTGGTAAATTTATTTTCTATACTAAAAGAATTTTTTATTCTTTTTATATAAAATTAGCATGGGTTTCTTACCAAGTTGAAGTCCACAACGTTTTTATGAACGATTTAAACTAAAAATATTTTTCTATTTATTTTTTCTTTCCAATTTTTATTTCAAAAACTTTTTTAAAATGCATTTTATTTAACAAATTTTGTTAAAAAATATTGTAGGCAATAATTTTTATAATATTCCGCTTGGTGACATATTAATTTCTTTCAATTGTTGACAAAACGTTGCGGACTTCAACCAGGTGGTGTCTTAACAAGATCTCAAGTCGTGATTTTTAAATTTGAAGAGTTCAAATACAAAATTCTTATACTTTTTTGCTTTTATTTGCTTTTATTAATTTTTTTATTTATTTCATGAAATAAATAAAAAAATTATCGTTCTGCAGAACGATTGCAAATCATGCAAAGAACAACAAAAATAATTAAGACATATTGACTTTAATATTTTTCTTTCTAGACACCAGGTGTTCCAGCTATTTTTTTCTAATTAAAAAATTACCTACGCTAAAATATAAAACTGTTTTAGGGTTTTGGTGAAATGCGAAAATCGTCGACCACGCCGATGGAAGTTAAAGCCCTAGAAGGATTGTACATAACTGCTGTAACGTGTGGTATGTCGCATACACTTTTAATCTGTCGTGATGACTCGGAAGAAGAGAAGAATAAAATTAAGAAACTTGAGGAATATTCAGTGTAATGTGCAGAATCTCCTGCAGTTTTCATAATACAGGAACTGTAATTAAATATGTAAGTTATTACCATTTTTAAAAGGAATTGAAAATTAATAAGCTTCGAGAGCCTCGTTGGAAATCGCCAGGGAAAAGGATTGAATTTTAATCGAATGAATCAGTAAAATTCATTCGTTCATTAATTGGCAACCGAAATTTGATATACGGGTATATTGTACTTTGATGATGCAATTTGCAACTTATTTTTATTAACAGTCTTTTGAATTTTCTTTTTGTTATGTAATTAATTTGTAAGGTAATTTCGTTCACAAACTGTAAATTTTCTTTATATAAGAAGAATCATTGATATTGATACATCAAAATTAGTTCTTTTTTAAATTTATAAAAAACTGAGAAAACACTGATAAATAGCAATTTATACATTTTTTGTTAATAAGAACGTTTGCGAATTCCATCGTCAGTTTTTGTACCAACAGAAAAACGTCCGCAATATTTTTTGACAATGTCACTGCTCCGTTCTTCCATATTTAAAAAATCGTCCAAGTTTAAAATGTTAAATTTGCTCTGTTTTTTTTTTGTTTTCAATGAATCTCATTTTTCGTAACTCAGGATATAAACCAAACTGCTACAAGATAAAAAAATATATTTTGATACTTTGCTATATTAATGTTTTCTTATAATTTCAACCGACTGAATCTGTATTAAAAATACTATTATTTCATAAAATGAAAAATTTATAAGAATCATTTACAGTACGAAAGTTAAATAATAACGCAATTTTCATAAACTGGTACCTGATTGTCACGATTAATTTTGTAAACAATTTTTATAAAGAGAGAAGATAACAACTTAATTTTATATTGGATAACAACGATGTAAATTTAATTTTTAATTATAAACGATTTTAACAGATCATTATTATTTATTCATTACTATTAATTAATATTAATTTTAAATGGTAAATCAATTTTAAAGTGTTAAGTTAAATTAAATAATTTGAGATAAAGACAAACTTGAAACGACAAAGAAAATATATTTTTCTTATATTTCATTTAAGAAAAATATATGAATATTTTTGTCGTTTTCTTCTCTCAGTACAAGCGTGACCTCTATTAATCTTCGTTTTTGTTAATAAAAATCAATTATTAATACAACGCAAAATATTGTTGACTGAAATCGCCTTTTATGAAAAGGTGAGTCTATAGACTTCAATCCACAAGCCTTAATAATAATCGAAATAAATTTCAATTAATAACTTGATAATTCTCTGAGGACGAGTTTTTTGCTACTTTTAATATTGTTCTACAAAAACAGATCCTAGAGAACTAAATATAGCGAATTAAACATCTGCTCAGATTTATATACCTAGCTTGTACTCGCACATAACGTTCTTCTGAATATTCGTTTCGTTTTGTACTTATGTGAATTATATTATTGAACTGTACATCCTTACATATTTTTTAAACTACGTGTTATAAAAAGACAAATCAATAACGTGAATTTAGAATTTTGTATTTAACTTTAGTTAATTAACGTTTTATTCTTTTTGCTTCCTCATAGAGAAGCATTGTTCAGATTTGTCTTTTTATATCATTTTACTTCTTTTTTAAATTTTTAATTCTTTGCTAATATTTTCAATTTTTTATATTTTCAGTATTTAGCTATCTTTTTAATTTACTACTTTTCTTATTTAACCTGCATTTTTCTAAACAAATAGAATTTTTAACAATTTATTGGGAATTTTTTAAACTTTTTTTTTTAAACTTTTTTTTTAAATACAAAAAGTGTACAGTTCAATAATATCTTTGAAATTTTAAACGTTTATCTAAACAAAATTGAAATTTCGTTTAAGCGTTTAGAAGTTCAAGTACACAGTTTAAAAATGCTGTGGTTAAGGATTTATGTACATTAAATTCGATTAATTTTAATTCTAGTTTAAAATACAATTGCCGTGAAGTTTTGTAAACATCACTAATTTTATAATTACAAGTTTCCATTCCATTTCAATTTTTACGCGGCAAGTCTGCACTGAAATATTTATTCTAATAACAAGCGAGAAATGTACGAAAGTGTAGTTACAGAATAAACCAAGAAATTTTTTAGAATTTTTAGTGTTTTACTTTATTTACTTTTCTAATTCTGAATAAATTTTATGATACCCAAATTTTATTTTAAAAAATTAAATTAAATTGTAGTTTATTGAAATTGAGTTCAAAATAATTACTTTCAATTAATTAGTGAATTTTAGATAAATTATTACTTGTCAGACAATATTGTTTGTAAAAAAATATTTTTAAATATCCTTTCCTAACAATTTTAGGTATTTTTTTCTAAGAGATATGTTACTTTTATATATAATTCATCAATTTAGAACAGCGCATTTTTCAGATTAGAAAAATTTTAATAAATATGAATTTTCGAACCGAAATAAACGTAAGATTTGTTTTACTCACATTATTTAAAGGCTGAAGCTGATTGAAGAACACCCGAAAATTAAATATTGTATCAGTTGTAAGGATATAAATTTTATTAAAATATTTTCGTAATTAATAAATGGTATTCCCGATATTATTAAAACTGATAAAATATTTATTTGCTCACAAATCGACACTCCCGTAAATATAAATAATTAAATATAAATATTAACTTTAAAAAAAGAAATTTACATTATATTCGACACTCCCGAATAAATTTTAATAAGCAATATTTAATTTCCATTTGACTTCATTAAGAAGAAACGATTCTAGGATCAAAACATTCAAGGACCAATGTTTTGTTTTCTATTCAACCCGCACTCAGCAAAACAAAATAAATTTGAACCACATCGCAATGGAGTCAAGGTTTATAACCTAGTAGGTAAAGAACCCGAACTATAAGGAAAATTTAATTTGGAATTTTCTCGAGATCTTGTATTTAAAATATCAAAATTTTAACACGCTTCTGTTATCAAACTGGATTTTTGGGAAAACTTAACCGTTTTCAATGTAATTTTCATAATGGACAAAAAAAATTGATTGATAGCTACTTGATTGGAGCCTAACTGCGCAAAATATCATTTTCACAAATGTACCCTAATTGTATAAAATATAAATAAAAAATACAAAATATTATGAAAATATTATAAGTACTAAAACAATGTACCGAGTTGAACTTAAATTTTGGTAAGAATCAAACGTATTTACAGTAAATTTTGATTAAGAATATATTCACTATATATCAACAATAAAACAACATGGCGTCCAATAATGCCCAAATTTTATTGTTGTTAACTTTATTCAACTTTTATGAAATTATATCAAAATTTTACTCTCAAATCAACCAAATTTTATTTATTTTTTTATTTTGACTCGAATTTCTATAAAAACTTGACGTCTTTAAAGTTATTTCTACCAATAATTGATGTTTGAGAATTCCCTTTGTTAACCGAAGAAAAAATTTGCACTATAAACTGACTAAATTGTAATTTAGTCGTATATTAGTCAATTTTAGGAAAAATACACAAATAACATACCCATATGTTTCTTCAGTCACTGATTTTAAAGAAATTTGATGAATTTTGCTATAAACTTCACTAATAAAACGTAAAAACATTGAAAATGAACTGACTGCGCTGACAAGTTCCGACAGGAATAATGCTGTTCCAAGTTGTGTGGTGGGGAAGTCCAATATGGCGGATGCTGGAAAGGGTGGTGGGGAAGTCCAATATGGCGGACGCTGGAGCACGAAATCAGTTTTTTTAACACAACTTCTTGAATACTAATTTTTAAACGTATGTTCTTTGGGAAAATATGTTTCATTTATCATAAGCTATTTTTTAAAATACTAAAATAATTATATCAGGTTCTATTTTATTTGCATCCGCCATATTGGACTTTTCCTTACCCAATGAACAGCCTTGTTACATTGTAGCAACCGCAGCGCTGCGATAGGTGGGCGCGCAACTATCCACTGGTTTCCATTGCAGCTTGCGGACCCTGGTTAATTTACCGGCGACCGGTGCAAGAAGATCATTTCCAATCATTTCGCGCCGAATTTTCTGTGAGTACGTTGGAGATTAGTGTATCCCTGGTCTTTTGTTGGAAAATTATATTTTGTTATCATCGTTTACTTTTATGACACAATAAAATGGGAGATCTACCGTATCGCGTTGAATATGCGAAAAGCGGTCGAGCAGGATGCAGATCATGCAAAAATCCTATTATAAAGGATTCCCTGAGAATTGCAACTGTTGTCCAGGTAAGAATTTTAACAAAGAAAGCATCTATCACTCTATTTTATTCGTTTATTTCTGTTAGTAAAACTCAAGATTGATTCTAACATTTACAATCAATCGACCTTCTGTAAGAGTAATTACTTTAATAAATCCAAGACATTATTTTGTGCGCTTAAAATGTTACTACGACTCAATTTCTGGAGCGTCTTTTCTTTTGTCATGTGTAACAAAAGGTAACATATTTCTAAAAGTGTGCTAAGAAAGACTCGCTATTTTGTAAGAAAACGGATTTTAAGCGGAAACAAATATTTTGCTGAAAATTTTGTTTTTAATTTGTAAACTGTCATAATTTTCTAAGAAACTTGACAAGTATTTTTATCAGAATCTTTATATTTTACGTTTTTAGGTCAATTATGAGTAACACAAAAACTTTATAGCTTCTTTTGTTCAAATCATTACGTAATTTGTGTCTATCTAATTTTAAAATATCCAAGTTACTGTTCAAATTATGGTATAGTAAATTTATTTATTGGTAAATTGTTATTTTAGTTTACTGCGTTGTTATATATCCAATAAATAACATAATTCAGAAAACAAGTACTTTCTTATATGCTCATCAATAAGAAGGTATTATTTAGAATAGATTACACACATGATTAATAAATAAACAATAAATAATTATTTTTCGTCGATGAAAGAGTTTTAAAAGTCCCATTTTAAATATTTCTTTTTCAGAGTCCTTTCCATGATGGAAAGATGGAAAAATGGTTCCACTCAAAATGCTTTTTCGCTAAAAATCGACCAAAAACTGTTGGAGATATTGCACATTTTGATAGTATTCGATGGGAGGATCAAAATTTCATAAAGGAGCATATAGGTTCGTTTAAAAGATTTTTTATCCGAATAGAGAAATCCGCATTATAGTCATTAATTAATGTTTGCGAACAAATTTTTGTATTATTTTTTATTTCAATTATTTTTACGTACTTTTACAATAACTATTACATTTGCAATTACATTTGTATTTGCTATTACATTTGCATGTTAAGTTTTATTGTATTTACATAATAAATTTGTTATACACAATAAAACATCATTTTTCTAATGTTTCAAAGTCTGTTAAAAGTCATTGAAAATTTACCGAGACAAATATTTCACGTTTTCCTTTTATTATCATTTTTAATATTTATATTATGAACCCTTATCATTTAGCTGCAAGCTCATCAGGAGGTGCAGTCGAAGCAACCGGAAAAGGAAAAGGAAAGTCAAGAAAACGAGTAATTACGGCTAACAACGATTTCTCAGTTGAATATTCAAAATCGAGTCGAGCCAAATGTCGCGGTTGCGAGGAAGTAATAATTAAAGGAGATGTGAGAATTTCCAAAAAGGATTTTGATAGTGAAGAAGGAAGAACCTACGGCGGAATTGATCTTTGGCATCATGTTCCCTGCTTCGTAAAACTGAGAAATGATCTCGGATTCTTCGAGTCTGGTGACACTCTTTCTGGAGTAAAAAGTTTGTCAAAAGAAGATATACAAATGTTGAAAAAAAGCCTTCCTAAAGTTAAGGAAAGCGAAATTCCAGCTGCGAAGAAAATCAAGGTCAAAGATGAACCCGAGGATGCTGAAGAAGAGAAAAAGTTGCAGGCCCAAAATAAGAAGATCTTTAAAATCAGAGACAAGCTTGTCGCATTAGGTCTCACTAGACCAGCCATGGCTCAGATTTTAGCCGAAAATGATCAATTCGTCCCCGAAGGGGCTTCAAATGTAATTATTATTTCTTTGCTTTAGTTTACTTTTTACGTAGTAATTGTTATTAACTTTCGTTGGTACTTTTGTCGATTTTTGTTAGCACGTATGTTAATTTTAACAAACAATTTTTACTAACAATTTTTAGTAACAAACCATTTTTACTAACAAACCATTCTCACTAACAAACCATTTTTACTAACAAATAATTTTCATCAATAATGAGAGTGTATTCGTTAGTACTTTTATTTAAATTTGTATTCATATTTGTTACCACTTTTATTAACATTTGTACTTACTATCAATTTTCCTTCCTCGTGAAAGAAGTTTCTATAGTAATTTTTGTTAGCTTCGAATTATGCTTTAACCCTTGTATGCAATTTTTTTTAGAATCTATTTTATATTCTAAGTTTTTCCTGTTCATCGGAATTTAATGATTGAATGTCATTTTTACAGCTTCAGGATATGCTTTCGGATGTGATGACATTCGGTGCTTTGGAGCCTTGCGAAAAATGCGGTGGGCCTTTGAAATTTAAATCAGGAATTGGTTACAAATGTAAAGGCGATATCGATGAGTGGGTCAAATGCGAAGAAGTTTTTCTAAATCCAAAAAGAAAGAAGCTCGTGATTCCTACACAGTTCAAGGATAAATACGATTTCCTGTAATTTTTCAAATTTATTTTTAAGTATAAATAAATTCAGAGTATAAATTCAACGTATAAATACGTATTCAACGTATAAATTCAAAGTATAAACAAATTCAGAGCAAAAGTTCTGATTATTATGTTTTTCTAAATCCATAAAACAAATTTATTTATTTCATTTTTTCCATTGCGGAAAATAAGGAAAATTATTTTAAATGTTTATTAATAAATATTAATAAATATTTAATAAATATTATTAAAATTAGTTTATTTTGTTGAAATAGGGACTCGTTTAAGTCGAAAGTTTCCAAGAGAATAGTGAAACTAACTGCACCGTCAGTTTCGAGTGCAGTGAAAAAGGAGGATGAACCTGATGGTCCAAAAATAGACGCAGGACCAAGGCCACTTAAGAATATGATTTTCTTGATCGCAGGAAAAACAAAGAGAGATAAAGAATCACTGAAGGTGGATATTCTTCGATTGGGCGGCAAAGTTGTAACGAAACTCGACGGAGACGTGGCAGCTGTGATTTCAACGCCAAACGACGTGGAGAGAATGAGTAGCAAAATCGAAGAAGCTAAGGATCTTGACATCCACGTTATATCTGAGGACTTTGTTGAAGAAGCAAAGCCTCTCACTGATTCGGCTGTCTCCCTTTTAGAGCAAAAGAGCATCTGTACCTGGGGTGGTGATCCGACCATAAGGATTTCAAGGAACGCGGCCAAATCAAATGCAAGCAAAGGCAAGAAAAGCATGTATGAAAAGAAATCGAGCTCAGGGAAAGTGAAATTGAAAATTAAAGGAGGCGGTGCCGTCGATCCGGACAGTAATCTCGAAGATGAAGCTCATGTTTATCAAAGAGGCAAGGAGAAATTCAACGTAAATTTGGGCATCACGGACATTCAGAGCAAAAGGAACAGCTATTACAAGATGCAAATTCTTAAGCACGATTCCAGGGAGAAGTACTGGCTCCATAGAAGTTGGGGAAGGATTGGAACTACCATCGGCGGAGTCAGAACCGATCCAATGGCTCTGGAAACGTGTATTGAGAAGTTTGAAGAACTTTATGAGGAAAAAACTGGAAACACTTGGGCGAAACGTGAGTACTTTGTCAAAGTTCCGGGTCGAATGTATCCTCTTGAACTCGAATACGAAGATGAAGGGGTTAATGAAAATATGTTTGATTCCGAACTTAAGAGCAATTTGAAAAAACCAGTTCAAGATCTCATCAAGCTTATCTTTGATGTGAAGGCAATGAAGCAAGTGATGAAGGAATTTGAAATTGATACCGAGAAAATGCCCTTGGGTAAACTTTCGAAAAATCAAATTGCTAAAGCTTTTTCTGTTTTAGCCGATATGGCGGAATTAATTAAAAAACCGAATACTGATAGACTTGAACTGATTGCTGCTTGCAACAGGTTTTATACTTTGGTGCCTCATGATTTTGGAGTGGCTGAGCCGACCATCATTAGCACTGAGGAGGAAATTAAAACCAAGACGGAAATGTTGGATTCATTGATGGAAATGGAAATTGCTTACAATCTGTTGAATGTTAAAACAGACGAAACGAAGCATCCTGTTGATGCTCATTACGAGCAACTTAAAGCTGACGTTGATGTTATGGATAAAGAGAGCGAAGAGTTCAAGATTATTCAACAGTATGTCAAGAATACTCATGCCGCTACTCATCAACAGTACGAGCTTGAAATCGATGAAGTTTACATGGTTAAGAGGCAAGGAGAGGAGAGAAGATTCAAACCCTTCAAAAAGCTACCCAACAGAAAATTGTTGTGGCATGGTTCCAGAACTACCAACTTTGCTGGAATTTTATCACAAGGTCTGCGAATCGCTCCACCCGAAGCGCCTGTCACTGGTTACATGTTTGGAAAGGGTGAGTTTTTTCCTTTAATTGCAAATAATTTTGCAATACTAAACAATTTAATACTAATCAATTGATCTTTTATCTTAGCTTAAAATATAGATTTTAATTATGCAAATAGTATTCAAAGTAGTTTTACAAACTTTGGAAATTCTAAAAAATCAAAATATGAAATTATATAGTAAGTAAATAATTTAACAACTACTACTTTAAAATACTTGAGACTACTTCAAAATACTTCAAAATATTTAAAATTACTTAAAATTACTTTAAAAGATTTAAAAATACTTAAAATTACTTTAAAAGATTTAAAAATACTTCAAATTACTTTAAAAGATTTAAAAATACTTAAAACTACTTTAAAGTATTTCAGATTACTTCAAAATACTCCAAAATATTTATAAATATTTAAAATTACTTTTAAAAATTTCCAAATACCTCCCAATAGTTCAAATTATTTTAAAATACTTCAAAATATTTAAGAACACTTGATAATATTTAAATATTCTTAAAGTTACTTAAAAATATTTCCAAGTATTTGAAAATTTTATTTCTCAATACTTCAAAATATTTAAAATTACTTCAAAATATTTAATATTACATAAGATTACTTTAATATATTTCAAAATACAGAAATCTACTTTAAAATACTTCAAAATATTGCAAAATATTGCAAAATACTTTAAAATGCTTAAAAATATTTAATATTCTTAAAATTACTTAAAAATATTTCCAAATACTTCCAAATTCTATTTCTCAATACTTAAAATTTCGTTTAAATATTTAAAAATATTTTAAAGTTGTTTCAAATACTTCAAACTACTTCAACATATTTAAAATTACTTGAAATTACTTAACAGTTTTTCCAAATACCTCCCAATACTTAAAATTATTTTAAAATTTTGCAAAATATTTAAAAACACTTACAAATACCTAAAAATATTTAAATATTCTTAAAATGACTTAGTATTTCTTTAAAATATTTCAAAATACTTAAAACTACTTGAAAATACTTCAGATTACTTGAAAATACTTCAGATTACTTCAAAATACTTAAAATTTGTATAAAATATTTCAAAATACTTAAAACTACTTAAGAATACTTTAGATTACTTCAAAATATTCCAAATTACTTCAACATATTTAAAATTACTTTAAAATCTTTCCAAATACCTCCCAATACTTGAAAATATTTTAAAATCACTTAGAATTTAAAAAATTTAAAATGGTTTTCAGGTATTTACTTTGCTGATATGGTTTCAAAATCAGCGAACTATTGCTGCACTAACAAGGAAAATCCGACTGGTCTCCTGCTCCTTTGTGAAGTCGCTCTTGGTGAAATGTACGAGCGTTATCAATCAGATTACATTGAAAAGCTTCCTACAGGAAAACATTCCACTTTCGGTCGTGGTATGACACATCCGGATCCATCTCAAGTGCACACAACCAAAGAAGGTGTCGAGATTCCTTATGGTCCTGGAATTACAGCTAAATTGCCTAAAAAGTCTGCTCTTTTGTACAATGAATACATCGTTTACGATATTGCTCAAGTTAAAACTCAATATTTGGTAAAGACAAACTTCAAATTTAAGTATTAGTAGCTCACAAGATACATTCCCTGCAGGTAATTCGCATTTTTTTTATACGAAATGCTTTTTTCTATTTAATTATGACATACAAAGATTTAAAAACTACCTCTGAAAGCAATGATTAAAAAATACTTCTAATTTCAATTTGCTACGATTATTGCACTCGTCAAGTAATGTCCAGTTAATTTTTTATTTGAATTATTTATATGCTCTGTCTACTTCATTCTTCAACAAGAGTTCAATCGAAACTCGAAATTTCTTTGTTTGGTAGTTTTTAAAAAAGGCATTTGAAGAAATGTTGCCTTTGAACTTTACTTAAAAATTACCAGTCATTTAAAAATGTTAAGTGTTTTTGTCATAAACTGTATTTATGTGCGTTTCAAGAAACAATAGAAAATACTTTTTTGTATTAACTAAATAAACTAAATTATACAACTAAATTTTCTTTTTGTATCATCTGATTATACAAAAGTAGAGTTAACTGTTATAAATTTCTTTATGGTACAAATAAAATTTAATAAAAGGAAAATGGATTTTTATGTTTGTAATCGTACTTCTTTGTTTTTATTATTTTTCGTGTACATTAATTTTTTGTTGCACAATCTATTTTCCGTGACAAAATTATTTTTTACGACAAAAGTATTTTCTATAGAATAAACTTGAGATAATGTTAATAAGTAGTATAAGAATACGTACTGAAACAGCATTCAGGCTATTGTGCCATTGAACTGGATTATTGCTTATTGATAAATAAAATACAATACTTCTTTTACTATTCATTTTATTATTGTAAAACATTCTCATAGACGGATTTTAATACAAATTTTCGTTTATAAATACAAAGATGGTTTCTTGAAGTCAATATTTTGTAACGGTGTTTTTTGCACTAGAAATTGTACAAAATGCAAATTAATATTCGAAATGGAAATCGTAATATGATTGATCAAATGTATTAATTCGAATATAACCGTCCTCTCCTCCAGTTGAAAAACTTCGTCCATTTGGATGGAATGCTAGGGAATTAATTGGACCGAAATGACCTTTCAATCGTGCAAATTCTTCCTCAAAAACCAAGTGGAAGAAACGAGCATCGAATTTTCCTTGTCGCGCTGAAGTCGTTGTTACATCCATCGCGTCTTGTCCTCCACCCAGTACGACCTAAAATTAAAAAGTAAAAAGTATTGTCAAAATTTTCCCTTCAAATTAACCTTTTGTCAGAGTTTTTGTCAAAATTGAAAAAAATTGATGCGCCTTGTAATGATTAAAATATGATAAAAAAAACTTACGTGATCGCTAATTGGTGATATTGTTGCGGAATTCACGGGTCTTTCGGTTTTGTACGTCTTCAATAACATTAAAGTTTCACTGTCAAAGAGTTTTGCAGTGTGATCTTTAGATGCAGTAACAAACATAGTTCCATCTTTGTTTAATTGCATATCGTTAATTTGGGTTTTATGTTCTTTGTTGGTATTTATTTTCTTTCCGGTCTGAAAACAATAGTTTTGTTAGTAGGGTTTTTAATTTGATATTTTACGTAATTTTATTTGTAATTTTAAATTGCCTAGTTGCTTGTAACTTTAAATTGCTAATTATTGTAGCTAATTTTTATTATGAGTTAAATTCACTCTTACTCTAACGTCCCAGATGTTAATGACACCATCTTCGTGGCCAGTAATGATTGTTTCTTCCAAAGCTCCCCAAAGAACGGCAGAAATTCTAGGACCGTCAATTGAAATTCTATGAAGTGTGTCTTGTTTCGATAAACCAGAATCAACGTTTCTCGTGTCGATGATGAACAGTTCACACTGATGACCAAGAGCTTTGTCTGTCGAGTATGCAGTCAAATTTGCAGAATAACTGAACGCACATGTTCTCACTGAACTGTTCGAATCGAGTTGTCCGATTGCTTTTCCTAACAATTTAAAATTTTGGTTAATAAGAGTCCTAAATTCTAAAGTTTTAGAACTGTCATAATTTCGAATTGATGGTTTTTGGGAGTTTATTATTCAATTTATTTAGAGAAATAAAAAATACCTGTTTCACAATCCCAGATAATTAAAGTGTTGTCACCACTTCCAGACATGAATCGAGTTGTATCCCAATTAACATCAATGCACCAAACTGAACCATTGTGTCCATTAAATGTACCCAATCTTTCTCCATTCAATGCATACCAAACATTTGGTTTTTTATCTTTACTAGCGGAGAATAATAAATCTCCTTCTCTGTTGTATTTAATTTTCGTTATCGCACGCTCGTGCCCGTGTAACATTAAAGGTTTCTGCAAAAAACCAAAGTTAGTAATAAATAACAAGTAATACATAACAAGTAATAAATAACAATAAATTACAATATTTGTTTAAAAGTAAACTTCCAAAAGTCAAAATGGAAAAAAAATTGCTGGAAAGAGATGTAAAAGAAAAGAAAAAACGTCAAAATTGATGACAATTATTTTTTAGAAACAAACACGCAATTTTAGAAATGTTTATAAAAAATATTTGTTAAATGAAAGACAAGCCGTTTAATGATTATTTTGAAGGTTAGGAAGTCACATGTTCCAAATGTTGTTTTTTAAACATTATTCCAGTCTACCAAAGATAAAAATACTTGTTTCACTGTTTACTGCTTTCAATACTTACCATATTGTTTTATAATTATTTCTTTCTATTGCTAATTATAAGAAAACAAATAACAGACAGTAAAATTGACACACGCTGAGTGATAGGAGTGATGTAGAATTAGGATTGTGTAGGAAATTCGTGTCTATACGTAGGAAAGACATACGCAAAATGCATATTCTATCGTAAAATACGTCACAATACTTATATTTTTTTTGTTATTTAATGTCACGATAAATATCTTGACATTTAGATAATTAATTAGTACTTTTATTAGAAGCCATTGAGTAGAGAAATTCAATTAAATTATTGGAAATAATGATGAAATGTTTTAATAAATTTAAAAATGTTAAACTCTGTTAAGTGACGCAACTTACGGTAAGGTTCTACATTATCGCAGTAAGGTACCCTTTCGCAGTGAATTCGAGAGTTTGAACTTTAAAAAATCTTGCAATTTACAAGTATTCAAAGAGTTATTTATCATACCAATTGATAACATTACAAGAATGTACATTTCATGAAATCGTGTGACTAAAATTATAATTATATTAATTATAGAACGAACCACGTTAATGAAAAATGTTGCCAAACCTGCGAGTTTAAATGTTGGCAGCTCTGAAATAAATTTTTGGCGGGTTCTGAATGTAAATGAGGTTATGAAAGTTGACAGGTGCAACAATTGTCGTTTTTGAGTTTATTGTTTGGATTGTTTGTTATTTGTTTTGTTTGTAATTATTCTACGGAATAAAAGAATGGATAAAGAAAACAGTGAACCGTTGATAAAGCATGAGAATAATAATTCCATGAGTGCTTATTGTATTACTGAAAAGAGTGATTTAACAACATTTTTCGAAAAGAAAGATCATAGTATTAATGTGCTGTATCAATCAGAAGTAAGTAATTAATAATTATCTATAATCAGTAATAATAAGTAGTTACAAAAAGCGATGTAACATATGAAAACTTAAACTAATTTTCTTTCTTGTTCTTTCTTTCTTTCTTCTTCTTTAACTTAGTTTTATCCTTTTATAAAAATCTTTAATTAAATTTTGTTATAAAAAGATTTAAAAATAACTTTTTAAGGTAAGACCTTTTTTTGATAATTTCTCCATTATTAGTACTAATTAAAATCAATATATTTAATTTAAAAATTATTGTTCAGATAAAAGTATACTAATTTTCATTCTGTTATTATCTTTCAGGTACCTCAAATTTGTCGAGATGAACCTTGTCTTCTGGGAGTTGACGAAGCAGGACGTGGACCAGTTTTAGGACCAATGGTTTACGGAATCGCGTACGCTCCTTTATCAAAAAAGCAACTTCTCATTGATTTAGGATGTGCCGATTCCAAATCTTTAACAGAGGAAAAACGAGATGCTATTTTTGACAAAATCTGCGAAAAGAAGGATGAAATGGGCTGGGCTGTTGATGCCATTTCACCAAACTACATTTCAAACTGCATGTATCGACGAACAAAGACATCATTAAACGAAATCTCAATGTGTTCAGCAGCCCAATTAATTAAATTGACCATAGAAGCAGGAGTCAATCTTGCCGAAGTATACGTAGACACTGTAGGAAAACCAGAAAAATATCAAGCACGATTACAAGCGATTTTTCCCGATTTAAAGATAGTCGTTGAAAAAAAAGCCGACGCTACTTTTCCAATCGTCAGTGCAGCCAGTATTTGTGCAAAAGTCTCCAGAGATCACGCTCTGCGTGCTTGGCAATTTCGTGAGGCGGATTTTGGAACCGAATATGGAAGTGGATATCCTAATGATCCAGCTACTAAAAAGTGGTTGACTGAAAACATTGATCCCACTTTTGGATTTCCAATGTTAGTGAGATTTAGTTGGTCTACTGCAGAGACGATTTTAGAGTCAAAGGCATTGTCGGTCGAATGGGAAGAGGTGGAAGAAGACGCAAGTCCTTCGAATAAAAAGATTTCGAATTATTTCATGCGCACGCCAAAAAAAGAGAAAAAGGAAAAACACAAGTTTTACAAGGAACGATCTCTTTCCAATGCTACTGATCTTTGATGAAGAATTCGTTTTACTTTTTTTTTAAACTAAGTTCTTGTTTAATGTACATATTTATAATTATGCTCTTTTAATTTTTTTTTAATCTGACGAGTTTGAACAGATTTACATGATTTTTTAAAGGGATTTGCAAAAATAACTATAAGTGATCTGTAAAGCGTGTTTAAAATAGATTTTTAATAAAAGTTGAATTCAATAGTATTTTCTTTTTTCTTTCAAGTTTTTTTCTCTTTTTCTGTCAAGTTTTTTTCTCTTTTTTTTCAAGTCTTTTTTTTCTTTTTCTTTCAAGTCTTTTTTCTCTTTTTTTCTTTCAAGTCTTTTTTCCGTTTTTTCTTTCAAATCTTTTTTCTCTTTTTTATGCCTATTCGTCCTTTATGCCTATTTTCTTAACTTATCTTAATGGAGAACTCGATCATTTTTGACATTAATTGGTTCAATATCGTTCAGAATGTAATTATTAAAAAAATCTTTAAAATGAATACAAAGATTTTTACCTGTTTTGGTGGAATTTTGTTTATAGTTGGTGAGTTTGGAAACATTCATTCTATATTTAAATATCAATGGTTTTGTCATTTCTATTTTTCTTTTTTTTTTTAGTAACTGAAGGAAACATGTTTAGTTTTGATAAAACAACGAATGGTTTGAGTGTTAAATCGAAAAGATTTCCATATATTGCGGAATTGATAAAAAATGGCACGGGGAATAAAATAAGTACGAATTGTGTCGGAGCAATAATTAGTAATCGACATATTATTACTGCCGGTCATTGTGTTAGATCGAAAAAACCATTAAGAGGAGTTAAAATAGTAACAGGCACTCGTGATTTCAATGCTGGAGATAATTTTCACAAAATTAAACAAATTTTTCTTTACCCAAAATATACCGGGGGTAATAATTATGACATTCGGATGGATCTTGCTATTTTATCGGTAAGCATTCTTCGGAAAATAATAATGAAGAGAAAATAAAATAAATTGTAATACAGTGGACAATTATTCAATTAATTATGTTTTAATTTAATTATCTACTTTTTTATTATTTATCTTTTCATTTAACTTATAACTTAAGTAAATTTCTGGTTTTAATTGATTTAAAATAGATAGAACTGATTGTTTTAAAATTAAATTTCAGTTGACTATTCCGATGACATTCAATTCTTTTCGAACTTCTATTAATTTAGCAAGTAAAAATATTGAAAGTGCGTCGAGAGGAATAATAATTGGATGGGGTCTTTCGTCATATGAAAAGAATGCTTTTGTTAAATTGCAAAAATTAGAAGTTAAAAATTACTATGCACCTATTTGTCAATCTCAAACTATTTTACAACTTCATGAGGATCAGATTTGTTCGATTCCAGCTGAAAAAAGTAATACTTGTAATGTAAGGAGAATTTTGTTAATAATATAAATAATATTAAATAATAATTTCACAAGAATATTAAATATGCGCGATTAATATTAAACAAATTATTATTAATTTTCTTTTTTATTTTAGGGCGCTAGTAGTGGAATATTGATCGTAAATGAAGAATTAGCTGGAGTTGTTTCTCACGAAAAATTTCCTTGCGGCTTTGGAAATCCAATATTTTGCACAAATATTTTTTCCTTTAGAAAATTTATTTTAAATGTGATGAACAAAATTTAATGTATTTTTTATAGTACTCTTTCTCTTTTAAAAAAGGCTTTGAAACTGGAATTGAATTATTATTTCTCAGAAATAAGTCAGTTTTTACTTATTTATTATTGTTATTGTAACAGTATTATTATTGTTATTATAACAGTATTATTATTGTTAAAAATGTTGATTAATATACAAAATTGAAAATTAAAAATATCCTTTTTTCGAAAATTTAGCGCCAAAAATGTTAATATGTAAGTCAAATTCACATTTCAAAGTTTATAAAAATTATATTTACTACAATGTTCATTATTTGATACTCATAAAACAAGTATTTTTTATGGAAATACTCATTTTTTCTTATTAATTAAAACTCAAAGCAAGATATAGGAAATTAATTACAAAAATTCGTAATAGAGATGTCTAATGTGACGTCATCCAGGGCACAAGTGGTAACTTCCCGTAGATTTTTATTTTACCGACATACATATAGATATATAAATATCATTCATTTTTCTACATATATTTGTGTCGGTAAAATAAAAATCTACGGGAAGTTACCACTTGTGCCCTGGAGGATGTCACATTAGACATCTCTATTAACGTTCCTAACCTCTACATTTTGTATGTCCACAAACTTCACAAGATTTACAACTGTCAGTCACAGTCTTATTTGTTTTCAATTTTTTTAATTTTCTACTCAAAAAGAAAAGAGTTGCAATAATTAAATCATTATTTGTTAGTTCTACCACCGTATGAGGTAATTATATCCCAATTCTATATTCATAGGAGAAATTAATTTATATTATAAACTTTGCTCTTTCAACATAACCTTACTTATTTTGCTTTAAGACACATTAGTTTTCAATAATTAAGCAGGAATTTAAGTTTTTGTTGTTGTTACAGTTGGAGAGACAATATCTAACAATTTTTCTGTGATTATTTCAATTTTATGTCAACAACTTTGATTTATAGTTTAAAAAAATCAGACAAAAATTCTTTTACTTTACTACTTTGTCCTTGTATTTAAGCAGTTCGTTTACTACTTTGTCCTTGTATTTAAGGACTTCATTTACTACTTTGTCCTTGTATTTAATGACTATTCGTTACTTAATAATGCGATATTTTGTATTATTACGAATTTAGTATAATTTTTAATCAACAATTTATTTTCAGATGGAGCCTATGACACTCGGATCACCGGTGGGAAGTCCTGCACAATCTCCTAATAATGCTGGATCTCAGTCTGCTTATTTACCAGGATTTCTCCTTGGCGATAATAGCATGGTTTGTAAATTATAAATACTAAGCATTTTTATTTTGCATCTTCCAAGCAACAAGTGAAAAAAGCAATTCAATTCTTCCTATAAAATAAGAACAATTTTGAAAAAATACACTGTGCAACGGCAAAAGAAAAATAATAGCAACAATTAATATTTTATTCTGTTCAAAAAATCAAAATATTCACGAATATATCTTCTAATATCAGAGAATGGATTCAATTTAATTTAATTTCTCGAAATCCTTGCAATTACGATTTAGAACTTTGAGGCTTGTTTTGAGGTTATAATCGGTCATTACATATAATGATTAAGACTTTCTAAAAATATTAAAAAATAATATTAAATAATGCTTCCCTATGAGGAAGCAAAAACATTAAAAAATAATATTAAAAAATAAAATTAAGAAATACCAAAACTTTCTTTTAATAAAAATCTCAAACGAAACATTTTTAGATATTTGCAATATTAACCTTCTTACTAAAATTTCCGTTCATTAACTTGCAGCACAGTAGAGTTGGTGTAGCAAGTCCGGATACATCGCGATTTGGAAGCTCACCAGGAATGCATTCTCCACCTCCAGGATCAAATTTCGGATCACCTGACTACAGATCGAATCGACAAAGAGCAATGTTTGGAACTCCCACCACAAACAATCCGCAAATCGGATCAGAAAATCAAGTTGGAGGTCCACCGACTCGGGGTCTTTTTGACTCTCTCGAAACAACGCAATTGATCAGCTCCCACACGACTTCTCTAAATCAAAGTAATATCAAAAATCAATCTAGAATTTTGTCCGGAAACATGAATTCCTCTCTATTAGAATCTCCCACAAGTCCTGTAAATAACGAGGCATCTCAAGGTCTTCTTCAATGGGTGACTGTCTTCGGTTTTCCACCAAGTGCTCTCAACGCCGTCCTCGCCCATATTTCCAGCAGGGTGCGTATAATTGACAAACATCATGCTCCACACCCGCAGAGCAATTGGATTCACTTGAAATGCTCCTCGGAACAAGAAACACAGAGAGCTTTATCTTGCAATGGAAATATTGTTTCCGGATCAATTATGATAGGAGTGATTCCTTGCACCGACGAAGGCGTCATTCTCGGCTCTGATAAAGAAAATCGCTTTAAATTAAACAACAGCATGCGCTTATTCAGTTCTCCCATCATTGCAGGACAAGGAATGGCCAACAACTCGATGAAAACGCCTGTGAGAATTCAAAACGCACGCCCCTTAATTTCAGGATACAATCAAAGCTTGAGTCCTCAATCTGTAAGAACGCCCGAAAATATACCACAAAAATCTACTGGTTTAGTCACTAAAGCTATGGAGTACGTTTTCGGGTGGTAAATTAAATAAAAATAGGCATTTTGGATCTGTTTTGTTGGTAGTTTCTGGCTTCAATTAATCTCGTAAAGGAACAACTTGCAACTGATTCGAAAGGGAATTTATTCCACGTCTGAAATCACAGGCAGGTTAATATAGAAAATAACGCAAATAAATAGAAATAAATGAAAATAGGATAAACATACAATAAATGAAAATACAATAAATGAAAATACAATAAATGAAAATGCAATGAATGAAAATACAATAAATAAAAATACAATGAATGAAAATGAAATAAATGGAAATACGATAAATAAAAATGCAATGAATGAAAATAAAATAAAAACACAAATGAAAATTGAACAAATGAAAATAAAAGAAATGGAAAGAGAATAAATGATAATGAAATAAATTTATATTTGATACGATAAAAAAGTGAAGCAGAAAAAAGTTATGTATTGTTTTTCTAACTCGTCTTCTATGTAAATAATGCTCGAATTTGTTATTTTTTGTATTTTACACTTTTTTATTATTTCTGGGCTGTAAACGAATTCTTTTTATTGAAGATGTATTAAAAAAAAAGTGAGTAACATATAGTGTTAATTTTTTTTTCAGAAAAAACTTTTATTTGGTAACAATACTAAATTAACTAGGATTGCAGGTAATCACAAATTTGTAATTATTTTATATCCTTTTGCTTCCTCAAGAGGAAGCCTTGTTTTATCTACGTTCTAAACGAAAAAAGTCTTGGCATAGTCTTGTAAATTATTTGAATAAAGCATTGTACTCGAAGATATTAAATTTTTTTTTTCATTATATTAATTGCGTGTAAAACAATGCAAAACAATATTATAGTACATTTTCAATTAATCCTAATAATTCTAATTATCTATAAAATAAATATATATCTAGTAATTTGCATTGTTTAATATTCTATGATTATTTCGGACTCTCTATGCTTGCACTACCCAAATCAGTCATTTTAGGATATTTAATTTTCTTCTTATCCAGTTCATCTTGCGCCCATAAAATAAGTTTTAAAAGATTGTTTAGTCTCGGACTTGTCAATTCTCGATGCTCTGTTTTTAAAATAGCCGCATTCAATTCACTTGCGATCTAAAAAATATACAAATCGTTTTAGATAAAAATTCATAAACCTTATAGAAAATCATAAACCTTATAGAAATTCAGAAATCTTATAGAAATTCATAAATCTTATACAAATTCATTAATCTTGTACAAATTCATAAACATAAGAATTCGTAAACATCATGAAAATGTAGAAAAGTTGTTTATAAATTTTCTTTTCGGTTTATTTTTGTACGTAAAAAGCTTGTAGATAAATGTGAGTAGAAGAACAATACCTTTTGTCTGTGTGTTGGATGTAATAAGTCACTGAAAGGGCTTTTGTGTGGCTCATCAAAAGCTAATAATGCTAACGTTCTTTCCAATTCGCTTAATATGTTGTCATCTGATTCTCCAGCTTCGCTTAACTGTTCTTGAGCGAACTGCAAAGCTTCCTCGATTCTGCCAGTGCGGATCAGTTCAATAAGATGTAATTGTTGCAAATGAAAGTAGAGATATCTGTCATTGTCAAGTAATTCTGGATGTAGCTGATTAACCAAATCTGTAGCTTCTTGAATTCTTCCGTTTTGAATCGCATCCCGAATACGAATCCTGTCATCCATTGAATTTAATTCAACGGTAGGACCCACACCAGACTCCTGCTGGAATTTTTCCGCTGCTTCCTTAAATCCTTCTGTGGGTGAAAAATGTCAAAAACTAAACATTGTAATAAAGTTAAAAAAAATACCAGAAGCAAATTTGAAAGTCATCGTCACAAAGATTTGAGGTTATATCTTTCGTTTTTTAAAATTAAAAATGAGAATAAAAGCTCACCAGTAACTAAGTAATTCATAATCAAATTATTCATTGACGTTCTTTGAATGTGAGAACCTTCTTCGAGTTTCGCAATCCACTCGTCTTTTGAAACACCATCCTGTTTCTCTGAGAAACTCATTTTCCGCAGGATAATTCAATAATCCAGATCGTCATGAACTTTTCTAAAATTATGATAAACATACACTAACAGTTGGAAAACAAATTGGTAATACAACTTTCATAAACACGAAATGTCACTATACTAATGAGTAAATGGAATTCTGTTTTGAAGAGAATGTTTATCTTGTAAAAATAACAAATCTTGAGGAATTGTAAAGAAACAGAAAATGATGCGTGCAATAGCATTCAATAACATGAAAACTAGGTTCTTTTACAATTTGTATAATTACGTTTTCAAGAGTATTTAATTACATCCGAACATTCGTTGCATTGGAGTTACACAAAGTTTTTTTTTGGCTGTAAATAATTTATAAAATTACATCAACAATAATCGATACACAATTTCTTGCACTATTATTGTATTTGATATCAGACGTGAGAAGGTAGTCAGGCAAAATGAGATGAAGTTTCGTAACTTACGCAATACATTTCTTTTTTTTACATAAAGGTTAAAAAATTAGGGAAAAAATATATTTCTAGCTTTTTTAGTGTATTGATTTTTTAACAATAAGTTACTTTTACTTAATTTTTTACAATTCGAGTGTTCATTTTTACGCTTTTAGGTTAATTATTGACAAATTTTGACAGCTGTCAAAAAGTTACGTAGAAGTACGTAATGGCGGAAAAATTCAAATACTGCAAACGTAAATTGTAACAAGAATTTGAATTTAAATTCTCTAATTTTATTGGTCTCTGGTGTCAGTTCTATTCAGCCAATGGGATGCATTGAAAGGCCGGAAATTAATTTCCCAGAATGCAATGCACTAATTTCCGTTTTCTCTTTACATTAATATTTTCCAAGATAAACAGCTATTTTTAATCAAATTTCACTTATTTATTAATAATTATTTTCTAATTCTACAGTTTCAGGTACTTTAGAAAAATTAATTATTACGTAATTTAGCGATTTGCGTATTTCCCTCCAAAAAGTAGTATAACCTAACTTTCTTTACCATTGCAAAAAGTTATTTCCGGTTTAACCGTTGTTGTTTCCTGATTATTTGCTTAAAGTTGCAAGTACTTTTTTCAAGTTTTTGTTAGGTTTTGTGCTTTAATTTGTTAAATTCATATGATTTTCTTAATTAATCGTTCCTTGTTGAACTAGTGATAAAACTTTTGTTACCATTTTTAATGTGTTTCGCCTAAATTTCAATAAAAACTCTAAGCTTGTTTTGTAACAATGGAATAGTGTAATCGAATTGAAAACATTATTAAGTTTTATTCGTAAAAAGCCTCTATTCGAGAAAATAACGTAAGGGTAAGTTTATTTTAATTGTTAATACATTTTTGTTAGATTCTTGTCACTTATTACTTCGTGGTTCTTGTTAAAAAGCATTAAGAGGTTAAAATTTGTCACTCAAAATGGCGGACTTATTTGCAAGAATAGAAAAATACACTTTGTTTACAGAAATTAGGACAATAATGACTATAAATTTGTATGATTAATATTTTATTTCTTTGTCATTTCTAACCTTAAAATAAGCATTATTCACGTAAATGAATAAATAGAATAATAATTTAATTCTAAAATTTGTTATTTTCAGTTATTGAAGAACGAGTTCTTGGGAAGATTTTGAAGAAAGTGAATAGACAACATATTCAAAAATAAGATATTGGAGTCAATATCGTAAGTACTATTAACATTAAAAAGAATAATTAAAATAAAAAATTCTTCATGTTTGCAAGGTAAGAGTACACTACTACATTACAAAACGTTTTAATTTAATTTTTTAATCCGGATCGTTTAAGGTACTTCGTTTTTTATTTTGGTACCTAAAAATTGATCGGAACAATTTCGTACATTCACTTGAATTCATCACTCGGTAATATTATAAATATTCAATGAATCGATAAATTTATTGAAAATGATATCGTATAATTTAAAAAAATAAATTTCTAAATGAAATTTTTTCTGTGACAACAAGGTTTTTAGAAATAAACATCGCTGTATATTTTACTATGAATAATGTTTTTATTGCATTAAACAATGCAAAAGTGATTTTAAACTGAAAGTACAACTTTTCGTATCTTTCGTAAACAATAATAAAATATTTACTTGTTATGTGTTTTTTTCCACATATCAAAACTTATATTTACGAAAATACACTTCGTGTTTTTCATGTCATTGAAATAAATAAAAAAAATAAGAGTTTAAAATATTTGTGTATGAGTGTGTGGTGTTTTTTATGCAACAAATGTTTCTCGCTGTCATCCCGATATCGTTAAGAAAAATATTCACTGTGAGGAAGCGAAAGGTAAAACCTTTTTTAATAACGAATTTTTTGTTAAAAGAATTTGGTGTCTAAGCAGACTTTTTTTTTAGTTGCGATTCGAATGCTCTTTGAATGCACAACGAGACCTGAAAAGGATTTGGAATCAAGGACGTAATAGAAAATCAACATTATCGAAACATCGTATTTTTGGCGCCAGTCGAATCCGAGACTTCATATTCGTAACTACATTTTCTACAACTACTACAATGGAAACTATACTTCGGAAGTTTGATAATAGGCCTATTCGATAAATAATAGTCATAATGAAGAACATTTCGATAAAAATGCCAGGACGATGAAAGAGGTACACAAAGTTTTTTTTTTATTTTAAAGAAAATATTTCTTATTAAAGGGCGCCAAATACTTAACAACATTTACTGTATTAATATTATGTTAAACAATATTTATTTCATTTTTTTAAAGTGGTCTTTAGTTGACTGCGTATTTCAATAAAAAGTTCTTAAAATGCGACCAAAAAGATTTTATTTAAACATCTTTAAAAAGTTGATGAAAATATGTAATTTTTAGAATTTTCTTTTGATTTTATTATAAAAAGAATTGTTTCTTTCGAAGAGAATTTTAAAGAAACCTTGCTTATCGATAAACTATTACGATCTGCCTTATTCTGCCCTCTAGTGGAACCATATTTTTTATTCTAATTTGTTGAAAATGAATTTTAAAAAAAAGTATCTAATGCAGTCATTTTGCAATATTTTAATTTCATTTGAACTTCTTGAAAACAATTCAAATATTAAATTTACGTTAATTATGATAAAATGATAACAAATTTGATTTTCTCATATTTATTTTTAACTCAAGATTTTTATTTTTTGCGTTTTTTTGTGCTTATTTTTGTACTATTTTTTTTAATTGGCAAAAGTAGATTTTCGGTTTGAAAGTAACATTTTTGTTCAAACGTTCACAATTTTAGAAATTAATATCTTTAATAATTATTTGGTTTTGATTATCATTAGAAATCATTCACATTGGTCGTATATATAATTTATGTACAATTAAATGTTTTTTTTAAATTAGTATCACAACTTTATTAACGAGCATTTTTAGAAATTCAAAAAATTTTCGGGTGAAAATATGAACATTTTAGAATGTGAAAGTTAAAAATTGTTTTGATGTTTAAAAAAAGAGTTTGTAGAAACTCGGTGTTAGATAAAAATGCAATTACCACGGCTTATAGAAATGAATTATTAATAAAAAAACAAATGATTTTAATTATTATTCCAAGGGAGATTAAATGATCATTATTTTATTTTTATTTTTATTATTTCTATTATTGTGTTTATTATTTTGTTTATTATTTCGTTTGTTATTTTGCTTATTATTTCGTTTATTATTTTGTTTAATTTTTTGTTTATTATTTCGTTTATTATTTTGTTTAATTTTTTGTTTATTATTTCATTTATTATTTTGTTTATTATTATTTTCATTATTCCAACTATTATTTTGATCATTCCTATTATCGTTGTTATAAATAAAATAATCTCTAACATTCTCTAAATTCTTATACATAAAAACTTAAACAAAAAGAAACAAAAAATTAATTAATAAAAGAAAAAAAAGTGACTTCCTAATAAATGTTCTTCTACAATTCAATTCATGACGATTTGTATTGTTGTAATTGACACTTGATTAGGTTTTATATGACATTTAATTCGACAGGTCCCTGCTGAGACACTTGAAGAGATATCGAGAGAAAGAGAGACGTTTGTGGAGTTGCATCTATATCTGTGGCTGGACCTGGAGAGAAGCATGGGAGAGAATCGCCGTTGTGATGGTGAGTGTTAAAGGAGGAGGAAAGCTAGATGATGTTGGTGATCGGGGTACCAGCAGGATTTACCTGGTAGTGTAGCGTTGGAGACTGTTAGTTAAAGACTTGGTCGCGGCTCCGCGACGTTGCACTACAATATGTGCGTGTGTGTTTCCAATTAATTTAAATTCTCTCTCAATCCAGGATTCTATTCCGGCTTTTTTATTTGCAAAAAAGTCTCAATTGTCAGTTCCATTCTACGGAAAACTTTCTTATTTCTTTCACTGATTTCCGCTTTTGATCCAGTTTTACTGATTTTCGTTTCTACACCTGTTTTCTTGATTTCTGTTCTTAAAACGCTGATTTGTTTTTACTCGAGTTTTACTATTTTTTCTATAAAGTAGTTCAAGTGTTGAGTGTGTCGAGATACAAAAATATCGACGAAAAAGAAGTATTAAAGAAAAAGTGTCAGTTTTTAAAAGTTTTTAGAACACGGTGTGAAAATAGTTTAGAAATTAGTGGGTAAAAGAAGTTTGTGTTTTGTCAATTTTGCAAACTATTTTAGTGCTGACGGATGGTCAATGTGAGTTTTACTTTTCTATTTCTTCAAATTGACGTGCATTTTTATTAATTTTTTCTTAAGATTGTAGTAAGAACTCCAATCTTCAAACTATAATTTTTTTATTGTTAATTTGAAATTAGTGAATTTAAAATTAGTTAATTTAGTTGAATTTTTAATTTTTTGTTTGAAACTTTCCCATTGGCTGATTTCTTAGACTTTTATTTCAAGTACAGTTTGTTGTCCTAGGTAAATAAGTTATATGCTTTTACTTCATCAAAGCAAATACTTTGTTTTGAAAAAATGTTCTTTTAAATTTTTATTTCTTTAAAAAATTATTTTTGTTATTTGTACTTATTATTCGTGTTTATTGTTAATTTATTATAAACCGTTTTTTTGCTTTTTCACAGAGGAAACTTTGTTTTTTCTATTTTTATTAGTTTATTATTTTATTAGTTTTAAAAAATTTGTTTCAATATTTTTAACATTTTGTTTTATTATTTTTAAATTTTGTTTTAATATTTTAAACATTTGTTTTAATATATTAAACATTTGTTTTAATATTTTTAAAACTCTACAAAATGAATTGCTTTTCCCTTTGGGAATGAGGCTATCCTAATTACTTTCACTTTCTCGATTTGATGAATGCGAATTAAAAAATATTCTTTAATTTTAAATGTAAATTTTCGTATAATAATAAAGTTATGTTTTCGCTTATTATATCGTAGGATGACATCGCTTTTCAAATATTGATGACGATTGGTATGCATATTAGAATACGTGTCAAGGACTAAAATGTATTAACAAATTTTTACAGACATTCTTTCCTTTGTTTTTCATGCTAAACAGAAACTTATGTAAATTTTGCTCTTACAGCAAAAAAAAAAGATACTAAGCCATTTCTAAATAGAGACGATAAATACATTTTTATAAACCAGTTTTCAGCAAAGACAATAAACACACTTTTATACGAACCAGTTTTTTTTAAACATTAACGATATATAAATTTTCAAGCTCATCAATTTTTAAATAGGATAATCATTAATTTTTTTTAACAAATCTATCTTTAAATGCAACATTTATCAAACATCAAAATTTTAAACAATTCTGTTTTTAAACACCAACAATTATCAAGTTTTTGAGCAAATCGTTTGCTTAAAAGTTAATTTTCTAATTTTATTTATCTATTGTTAAAAAAGTGTTTTTTAAAGATTGGTCGAAACAAGTTCGTTTCATTCATTAAAAATTGTTTGTTTTTAAAATTGGTTCGTTTAAAAATTCGTTTGTTTAAACATTGGCTCGTTTAAAAATTGGTTTGTCTAAAAATTGGTTTATTTAAAAATTGGCTCGTTTAAAAATTGATTAATTTAAAATTGACTTTTTGTCCCAATTTAAAGATTGATTGAAAATAAAAAATGTGCGCTTATCGTTTCATCGAAACCATCAATGAGTTACGATAAAATTTCATTTTATAATTGCGCTAATTAAGTATCATTTTTTAAAAACTAAACTTTTGTTTCGGCTTTCTAACTTTTACAGTCTGAATGATATATGGTCATGAATTTGATTATTATATGGAAAGAAATTCAATAATTTTCACCTTATCGAGAAAGGAAAGTGATCATGATTCCGTACAGTTAAAAAGACTTTTTATATGTCTAATTACTGAAAGATCTATTGATCATGTTAGAAAAGTGAAAATTAGGACAGTCATTTAAAAAACTCAGCTACGAACCAGTAATTGATAAAAATCCGTTCTTAATTAAACATTGAAGTTTCTAACATAATCTCATTACTAATTTTTCATAAGTTCAGAATATTATCTTTAGTTTATCATTGTTTTAAAGAATTAAAATAACCGTTTGGTTTAATGATAAATAAATCTATTATGATCTATTAAATGATTTTTCGATCTGATTTGTATTTCTCTGCTTTGACATTTTTTACGATAAAAATTATTACAAATATAAATTAACCAAATGTAAACATTCGTTTAAATTCATGTTCTCAATATAGTATTTTTATTAATATAAATTAATATTTACATTTTTATTTGCGAATATAAATTTAAGTAAAGGTTTACATTTGTTTTTATTTACGACAGCTTTTGTGATAGAAATATTTAAATACAATCGACGTGAATAAAATAAAATTTTAATTATCTGGAAGAGAATAAAGACAGAAATTTTAAATTAATAGTTTCATTTTAATTGTATAAAATTGTAACAATTGTAGATTGAAATAATCGAGAGTTTAAAGAAAGTGGTTTAGTGATTGATAGTTATCCAATATTCATATATCTAGTAGTTGTCGTTTGATGATTGTCCAGTTTGTTATTAATGATTGAAAAGTATTTTCAAGTGGATAATGATTAGTAATATTGTTGCAACACTAAATCATCGTGCTAGTAGCAATTTCGATAGGCGGGTTTACAAGAGACAATGATGTATGGCCCTGGGTTGTATTTTTACTTTCGATAGCTCGCCCACGTTTCGCTATTGTTGTGAGTGCATATTTTCTTGCAAGAGAAAATCATCAACCTTTTTCGCAAAAACGATGACTAAGAAAATGGAAATATTTATTAAACTTTCTTGATTGATCATTAAGCATCCAAAGTCACGCAATTAATCATTTCATTTGCATTTGCAAATCAGTCTGCATTTCGCAAATAATTCCGCATTTTCCAACTTCTCGATCCAAAGAATTCACGAATTAACATTGTTTTGTCAATTTTGTACAATTTAGAATTAAATTTTCATTCTTGAGATTAAATTTTAATTAACATATTAAATTTTAGTTTATATCAAATTTTAGTTTATATTAAATTTCAGTTTATATTGAATTTTACTTTATATTAAATTTTACTTTATATTAAATTCTACTTTATATTAATTTTACTTTGTATTAAATTCTACTTTATATTAAATTTTACTCTATATTAAATTTCCTTTGATGTTAAATTTTAATTTGTAGATTTTAAATTAATTACGAAATGTACTATTGCAATTGACGTGTTTGAACGAGTTGGACTTTTTTTTATGGAAAATTTCTTTCTGGAAAATTAATTATTTATTCAGTGGAGTTATATGATGTAGGAATTTGTAAACAGATTAAAAATTTTTAATAGTGAGATAGATTCAACGAACAGGGAAGTTGGATAAATCAGTGTAAAACCGGTTTCATTCCGGTGTCGACGGCATATATGCAGATATATAGATCTGATAAATGAAAACGTAATAATTACTATAACGGAAGTTCCCTCCTGAAGGTAAAGTAAAAAATGTAATTTTGCCCCGTTAAGGAAATGAATTTATCAAACGACATCCTGTTGCATAGTCTCCACTAGTCTTTTATTTGGAAAATTAAAAACTCAAACTCATTGTCAGCGTTTCATTTTTATCGAAATTGAGTTTCATTGATAGAATCAAATCATCGGTATCAAATTTTCTATCGAATTGTTAATAGGATTTAGAATATTATTAAATTTAATATAATTTAGAATATTATTGAATATTAGTAGAACTTAGAATAATAATTATTAATATTAAATTAATATTAAATATTAATAGAATTTATAAGTAAATCTTTGGTGGAGAAATTCTTCTGGGGGATCGGTTTCATTGTTTTTTCCGGGAATCAAGGGAAATTGAAGGGAAATTTAATTAAATGCACACACTTGTCATTCGTTTAACCTTCTTGAGACTTGATGACCCCAAAGCATAGAAAATTCCAAACTAGCCTTACAAAACTAATAGGAATTCGTCAACAACTCTTCACACTTCACATTCCACACCATTTTCAAGTAACGAATTCAATAACCTTTTTAGAAAGTCTTCTTGCTACTTATGTGCTCCAAGTGGCCAGTTGCGACATGTTTTTCTTGTTTCAATATTGGATAATTTCATTGGAAAATTAAATTAAAATATTTTTGAAAATTTTCTGAAACTGTTTTTAGAAAATAAACATTCTTGGATAGTTTTCTGTTTTTAGATTTTGCAAATTCAGATGAGAAAATTGGTATTTACATCAGAGGAAAGTATTATAATCTACTCGAGTTAATCAGCATATCTTGCAGCTGGAAGAGAAAAAAGACTTTCTTTTCCTCCACTCTTCTCGTCATTAACGATTTCAAAATGATGACATAAATTATTTTTTGAAATTTACGTACAATCGTAATGAATAGCTAATCATTTTTTCGGTATTTTTCTTTTATTAACGATTGTCTTGAAAATAATCGTTTTTTTCGATTGTCTTGAAAATAATTTTTTTTTCGATTCTCTTGAAAATAATAATCTTTCTTTTTCGATTCTCTTGAAAATAATCTTTTTTCGATTTTCTTTTTTTAAGATTGTTTTGAATGATTCTTACAATTTAATCTGATTTTCAAAAAATTCTTTTCGTTCGTTTAAAAAATTCTTGTCTATTTTTTAACAACGTTTTCATTAAAAAAGGTTATCGTACTAAAAAAATTCTTGTAGTTCATTTCAAAAAATTGTTGTCCGTCTTTTAAAAGCTTTGACACTCAAAAAATTCTTGTCTTTTATTTCAAAAAGTTGTTGTCAATTGTTTAAAAACGTTGTCGGACCCAAAAATTCTTGTAGTTTATTTAAAAAAATTATTGTCAGTCTTTTAAAAACTTTGACATTCAAAAAATTCTTGTCGTTTATTGCAAAAAATTGTTGTCAGTCGTTTAAAAATATTGTGGCTCTCAAAAATGCTTGTCGTTTATTTTAAAAAATTGTTGTCAGTTTTTTAAAAACGTTGTCACTCTCTTAAGAAAGTTGTCAGTCATGTAAAAAATTTCTTGTCACTCGTTTGAAAAGGTCCTTCTCACTCGTTTAAAAAATTCTTGTCACTCGTTCAATTGTTTTTATTATTAAAAACGAAAATCATCTTCGTCTAGATTTTGATATTTCGGTTTGAAATCAAGATGTGCACTTTTTAACTTTTTTGACGGTTTTTCAGAATGGTGATGGAGTTTTTCGTGTAGTTGGCAGATGAAGGAAGTAATTCCGATGAGTAACTTTAGTACCTTCTCCAGGACGTGAAGGCGACTACACGCCTATAATGTACCAAAGTGTAAACGTACATCGTTTATAAAATGCCTACCTAAAAAGACCCTTAAGGATTCCCTTTCAAGGAAATACCTGGTTTTGCTCGGCAGTCTTGGTGAGCAAGGCCAGGATAGCTTCAGGGTGAAATTAGTGTCGGTTGAAGGAGTTCAATATCCTCGTCAGGATCGGAGTTGAGTCTTGTTCCCTGGAAACTTCATGCTTCTCATAGACACGAAATTCCAACTCGCCATCAACTTTCCTCGCTCATTTTATTTACTTATTGTTTAGATTTCGATTTAAAATTCACTTGGCATTTTCATTTTTTCTTTTGAATTTAAAATTTTGCTTTTTAACAAGTTGGGATTTTTTTAGTTTGGTTTAAAGTGTGGATTCTGGCTGGATCTGAAACTTGGATTCTTGTGATTGGATTCTTGTGATTGGATTTCTTAAGATTGAATTTCTTCACTGGAATATGGATCGTTTTTAATCCGTGATGGAATTGACCGGGACTGGATTGGAATTTTTCTCGATTTGCTTGTGGAAAAGTAGTCTTGCATCCTAAAGTGCACTTGCTCGGACTGGAGAAACTATAAATATATAACGAGCAGAACTCTGAAGAACCACGTATAGTGGTTTGAGATATCTTCAGGGTAGGGATGTGCACAGGTTCAAGGACGTTTAAAGTTTATTCTTCTTTCCTAAAGGCGAGCTCTTTACAGTGGGTGCGGTTGTTTTCTTGAAAAAGAGTCACTTATTTTGTTTTATGGTAATTTCGTGAAATGAAACCATTTACTCTAATTAGGCCTATCGTTGCTACTTTTCTTTTTATTCTGCAAACTCGCAGAATTCTGCTTTTATCATTGTTTTATCTTTTTCATTTGCGTTTATTTATTTATTGTTACTCGTGTTTTTTGCATTTTTATCTTTTTCTTCATCTATTATTTAAAGTATGTAACATTATTGTTTTTCTTTATTTTTTCTTCTTTGTTTTGCTTTGTTTTTTTTATTTATTTGCTTTGTTTTGTTTTCTATTTGTTTGCTTAGTTTTTTTATTTGTTTGCTTTGTTTTTGCTCCCTCATAGGGAAGCATTGTTTTATTTGTTTGCTTTGTTTTGCTTTTTATTTGTTTCTTTTGTTTTTTATTTGTTTGCTTTGTTTTCTTCCTTTTCTCTTTTTTCTTATTTTTTTCTAATTAATAATTGTTATTCCTCTTTTTTCTTGTTCTCATTTTTTCTCTTATAATTTAAATTCTAATTAATTCTTTTAATTAATTCTTCTAATTTAAAACTTTTATCTTATTCGTCATTTTTTAAAATACCTTGCGAAAATTTGTTTTCGACTTCTGCATGAACTGTTTGTAAAAGCATACGGAAGCATTTGAGAGTCACGTTGTGCGATCTCCTTTTGGATAACGTTGAAGCAGTTTAGAAGGTGTTTCATTATTCATTAATATTACTGTTCAAGGCTCCGTAGACGAGTAATAATACACAATTAAAAATACATGCAATAAGTCGTTGCGAGCATGAAATTTTGATCTCCATTGCAAAAGGCATACATTATTTTACTCAAGGATTTCAAATCAATGGTTTCAAAATCGCATCGAAAAAGTTTATAAAACTTCTCGTGTTCTGCTTTTCGTGCCTTTAGAGAAAGAAAAATATTTCTAGAACCTCCAGTGAAATTAATCCATTCTGATATTTAGAAACGTATCGAACATTTGGAAATCGAAAATTTTGATCAATTTGACGCTTGGATTATATTTAGATCGATTGAGAATTCAAATTCACTGAAAATTAGGATCAAATAAAATTGAGTAGATTCAAAATTGAATTTTAAATTTGGATTATAAATTGGATTTATAAATTGGGATTTTAAATTGGGATTATAAACTGGGATCTTAAATTGGGATTATAAACTGGGATTTTAAATAGGGATTTTAAATTGGAATTTTGAATTTTAAATCTAAAGGATTTTAAATCTAGTGAATTAATTAATTTGTTAATTCGCAAGTTAATTGTTAATTTAGAAGTTAATTGTTAATTTAGAAGTTAATTGTTAATTTGCAATTTATGACAAAAATGAACACTAATGAGATTACTCAATATATAGACATTTTAGAAAGGAGAGTTATGCAATTATTTTCATTTTCCGTGGATCCCTCATTGTGCTAGATTTCTCGTGAAACATAACGGAAGAGAATCGGCGGTCGTGTAAATGTTATAAGTTACAGAAATTGTCTATTTTATAATAGATTTAAAAGATTTAAACATTGTCGACAATGAATGACTTACGAGGTTCCGAGCCATGGAGAGAAAGTGTCTTTAACGAGTGGAACGCGCCTGAGTTTGCGAATAATTTATAAATCCAAATTACCCTCATTTTCTCGTCGCGCTGTTTGGCTCCTGATTCTTCTAAATCATCAACCTTTTCTTTTCCGGTGATATTATCCTCAAGGTCTCCAAAGTTCCATTTCTTCACTTGATCTTTTCTTCAATCAAACTCATCATTTTCGGAAAAACATTTTTTCAATTTAAAAATTTAGAAATTCAAACTTTAAAAATTCAAAAATATTTATATTTTTATATAAAATAATATTTTTAAAAATAATATCATTTTTTTCCTCTATGAGGAAGTTAATTAATAATTAACTTAATTTTAATAATTAATAATTAACTTCCTCATAGTTAGTAATTTAATTCACGGATTTTAATAAATGATTTCATTTCAGAAAGAAAAATATTTGAATTGGTGACAAATTATTGAGACTCTTGAATTTCATTAATATAAATAAAAAGCTTGATTTTTAAATGATTTGAAATTTTTTTTCGATCATTTGTGTAACAATTATGTTCAGGAGTATATTATTTAACTTTTTGTTGCTATTGTCTTTATGTTGTAACAGTGATAAAGAAGAAAGCATATTTTTTTTGAAACGCGAATTGCAGTTTACGGTCAAACTTCTTTACAACGTTTCATATTTATAAGAATTATTTTCTGCGAAATAGTATTCAGTTCTCTGAAAGTACTTACATTACATTATCTAATGTTTAATTTTATGAATAACTAAGGCATTTTTCGCTTTAGTTATTTTGGTATCTTGCAGCAGAAAAATTAACAAACTTGAGAAACACTTTTTCTCTTGTAAGCTTTATTAATGTGAAATTCAATTCATTTTTTAAAAAAATAATTTGTTGCCTATTTTCAGAAAAAAAAGGTTTTTTGTTTTGTTGCATTTCTTTAGTGCATATTTTGTTTTTTCAAACATTCTTTTGTTTTTTAGACATTTCTTGTTTGATTTTTTGTTCAAATTTGATTCTTGTTTCACGTTTGGTTTTTTTTTGTTTCTCGTTTGGTTTTTTATTCTCGTTTGTTTTTTTTATTCTCGTTTGGTTTTTTTAATCTCGTTTGGTTTTTTTTTCTCATTTGGTTTTTTGATTCTTGTTTGGTTGTTTTATTCTCGTTTTTTTTTTGTTTCTCGTTTGATTTTGTTCTTTCTCATTTCATTTTGTCGTTTCTCGTTTGATGTTTTATTTCACGTTTAGTTTTTTGTTCCACTTGTTAGTTTCATTAATTTTGAAAATAGAGCAGAAATAAAAATGTTAACTTTGTCACGAAATATTATTTGTGTCCTTTAAAACTCAATTAAAAGTGCTTATTGTTTTCTAGAACGTATTCAAAGGAGTTCAAAACATTTCCCATGACAGAATGAACAAATGGAAACTTTTTAATTCCCATCTATAAAAGTGGAATTGTGATGATGAATATTGTTTCAAACTTTCGATTCTTTTCACTTAAATCTAAGATTTGTAATTAACTTTCTTAATATTTCGTTGAATATGCTGCAATTCTGAAAATTCGACATTTTAATTACTAAAAATATTATTTTTTTGAAAACATTCCTTTTTTGAAAACATTACTTTTTTGAGAATATTATTTTTTTGTAAATATTACTGTCACTTTCTTTGTAAAATATAACTTTCGTTAAAATGTAACTTTCTTTGAAAAAATACAACTTTCTTTTAGAGCTTGAAGATGAATTCCGCTGAAATGTTGTACTTTAGAGCCATTTCGTAAATCGCCTGAAGCATCCTTTTGACATGATATAAACTTTGCTGCAGGTCGACCTATGATGTACCGCAAGAACTTACTTCCTACATAAATGTCCAAGATCCTCTTCTCTTCACTTTAAAACATTGATTTAACGTTGCTTTGTTCACGAAATATTTCCACATCCAAAAATTGGAATTATGCAATAAAATTTTTCGTCCTCATAAAAAAAACTCTGAATTTAAAAGAATAGAAATGAAAAAATAATTATTAACTTGAATCTTAAATTATACATGTAGAATCGAATGTATTTTTTCGGCCACTTTTACTTTCTCATTCTCGAACACAATTTCACTTTAATTTCGTTTTCTAAGAAATAAAAAAAAAACACATTGATAAATGCTAAATGCAGTTTATTTTGAAATTAGTGTTGTCGATGTTATTTTGAAATTAGTATTATTGGTGTTATTTTGAAAATAGTATTGTCGGTGTTATTTTGAAATTAGTATTGTTGGTGTTATTTTGAAGTTAGTGTTGTCAGTGTTATTTTGAAATTATTGTTGTGGATGTAAGTCAACTTTAGTTGAGTCGTCACTTTCTACTTGAAATATTCCATCCGAGTCTTTAAAAGTAAGCTAACTGATTTCAATGTTGCTTGAAAGTTGAGTAGTAGGTGAATTCCTGTGTATTTTCAGTCGACAATCGTTACCGTTTTAACCGACAATGAAAAGGTGGCATAGTTCTCCATGCTACCGGTTTGTGTTCTAAGTGCCCTCAGTTCCCAAGGACGCAGGCAAACCGAGCGTAAAACTAGTCCGACAGGTAGAGAATACGAGGAAGATTACTATTAGTTGCAAAAGATTAACTTTTAAAAAAATCCCTTTAACTTCAACTTTAAATTGCAAAATTGCACCTAATCTTGATTCACTGCATTTCAAAATGCTCCACCTTTATTTGTTACGCTCTTGAAAAGAAGATTATGTGTTTTTATTCCTATTCTCTCATTTTATTCTTATTTCTAGAAGCCGGAAAATCGTTTCTACAAATTCTTTAGCTTGGGTCAGATTCAGGATTGAAATTTTTCTGGAAAAATTGAAAATTGAGTCGACAAGAGTTTGAATGAGGCTGGAATTAACTTCGGAATCAGGGTGGTCGATTTAAATTTGGAATATTTGGATCGATTGAAATTTGGAAATATTTGGGTCGATTGAAATTTGGAAATATTTGAATCGATTGAAATTTGGAAATATTTGAATCTATTGAAATTAGGAAATATTTGAATCTGTTTCAATTTGGAAACATTTAAATCGATTGAAATTTGGAGAAATGAATATTAACGTGAATTAATGTTCGAAATGTTTGAAAATTTATTCAGATTGTTTTAAATTTACATTATTGTGGACTTTTTTTTATTTTTGAAAATTTGGTTCAATAGACGCTAAGATCGAGTGAAATTTTGAATCGTCCGGGATTGAAATTATGATAATCTGGGATTGGAATTATAATAGTCTTGGATTAAAATTATTATAGTCTTGGTTTAAAATTATGATAGTCTTGGATAAAAATTTTACAATAATCTTGGGTAGAAATTTTACAATCTTGTATTGAAATTATGATTGTAATTTTAATCCAAAGAAACATTTTTAATGGATGATTTTCAATTAAAATAGTTATTTGAATCAATTTACTTTAGCTAAACTAAATTTCGATTAGGTGAATTAACTATCAGTTTTATTATTTTTATAAAAATTTTATAATTATCATTCGTTTCCAGCAATGACATTTTTGAATAATTAGAAAATTGATCAATTAAAACCAAAGAAAGGAGAAACTTCAATTAAAAGTTGAAACTAATTTAAAAATTGAATGATTAAAAAGATTTATTTATCGATTTTTGAATAATTGGAAAATCAAATTTAAATTGCTTGAAATTTGGACTCAGTTAAAATGATAATCAATTGATATTTGATTTTTTATTTTATTTTATTTAAACAGTGAACAAAATTAAAAAAATGCTTTTTTGACTTTATTTTAGTATATTGACTTTGTTTTTAATTTTATGTTTATTTAATTGCTTCCTCATAGAAGAAGTATTGTTTTTTATTTTATTTCGCTTTTTATTTTATTTTAATTATTACTTTAAAAAATTCTATGATACTTTTAAGCGTTGTCATCTGTTGAGTTGATATGGATCATCAATAGTTTTTTCAATATAGATGCAATAATTACATAATCAATACAATAATCAATAGAATTAATAATTAGAATATTAGAATTATTAATTATTTAGTATTTTAATCAATTATATTTGACTTTTTAAACTCGGTTTCAAAAGTTTTTAAATTAGAACCGATTGCAATTCAGATAAATTCTTTCTTTTTTTCTTTATTCTTTACTTCTTAATTTCTTTATCTCTTTATTTCTTAATTTGTTTATTTCTTTTTAAATTGTTGGTTCTTTTTGAACCAAGTACTTAAAGTTGAAGTTTTTACACAATTGAAGCAATTGGAGGTAGAAATGAAGACAACTCTGAAAAAAGGCTGAGTTTTTACCGAAAGAAAATTGATTTTCTTTAGTGGAAAGTTTTCTGCGAAAACATAGAGAGGAACCGAAGCAGGGCAAGATGAATTTCCATGAAACGCAATGGAAAAGAAGAAAGGAGCTGTTCGTTTATCGCAGGAAATGGTGCAAGCCACCATTTTTGTTTACGTCCCTCATTCGGGCTCGTTTTCGTTATCGTTTCACCGAAACCAATTTCAAATTGGTTTACTGTGGTTATCGGAAACTAGAGCGCAGGCACTCGAAATAAATAGGCTTTGCAAATTGCTGGTAAAGTCGTTATTGTACTCCAAGTATTCCAGCTTAGTTGACAGTATGAGAGGCAGAATGGGGCCACTTGATTGATTCATTCCACACACATTCACGTACAATTATTCGAAAAATTCTCCATTTTTAGCAATCTCTACAATAACATTTTTATATTTTGCAGTTGCTCATTTCAATCCTTCAAAATAAGAAAGCAGAAGGACGTGGACTAGAATAGAATTAAACTGAAAAATGTAACTAAAAGTGGATTAAGCTACAAAATTGAACTAAAATTGGATTGAACTCCAAATTGGACTCAAAATTGAACTCGAAATGGAACTAAAATTGTTTCGTATTCCTGTGGATGAATTTCAAACAATGTGAGACTTTAATCGAAATTCGGAGATAAGGAACTGGTTTTGAGTGTAAAAGATTTTTGAAAAAATATGAAGTATGCCTTTATTATTTTAAAAAAAGATTTTTTCAAAAATTGATTGCTTGGAAAATTATGTAGCTTTGGAGAGATGAAAAAGTTTGACGTGAGGGTAAATTATACACGCCCTGATGTGGTATGCGAATAAGGAGTTCCTATTACGCAGGCTTGATTGTCAGAAAGAAGATAGCTGAATTGACTGCAACTCTAATTAGCAACGAGAGGAGGCACTGACTTATTAGTCGCCTAATTGGTAGCTGTACCTCGTACTCGATGTTCGTAAAACATTAGCAATATCGTCCCATTTCACGATCCACTTTCTTTCACTTTTAATAGTACTTTTGAGAAATCTAATTTATATTCACTTCGTTTTCAAGAATCCTGCTTCAAATTTTTCCACTCTGCCTCTTTAGTTCAAATATTGCAAAGTAGATAATATTTGCTTCCGTTTAAAAAAATTGCTTCTTATAGTTCCAATTTTTTTAATTAATCCACTTCATTTCAAGTCATCGTTTCATTTTTCAGTTTTAAATTTTCGTTTCATCTTTCTTCGTTTCTTTTCGTTTCATCCTCTTGATTTCACATTTTTGTTCAATTCACTTTATTTAAAATCTTTGCTTATTCCACTTAATTTAAAATATTTGTTCCGTCCTCTTAATTTTAAATCTTCGTTTCATTCTCGATTTTGAATCTTTGTGTCAAACTTCAATTCGTTTCAACCTATCAATTTTCAGTCTTTATTTATTTTTTAATTCATTTGCTTATTTCTTAATTTATTTATTTGTGTCTTAGTTTACTAATTAGTTTCTCAATTCATTTTATAATTTTATGCTCATTAATTATTTTTTATTTTATTATTACTTATTCATTTTTTGGTTTACTGATTCAATTCTTAGTGTACTGATTCATTTCTTAGTTTACATATTTATTTCCCAATTAACTAATTTATTATTATTTATTTTTATTTTATTATCCCCATTTCTTTATCCCTGGAATCAGTGGAAGTAATGATTGAATAAATGTGTCATGGCTAGGCTAGTTTTGCCGCGCCTATCTCATTTAAAGCTAGGATTGTAAACAATTAAGACGAAATTGAAATTTTCGCAAGAGGTCGAATGTGTTTCGTAAAAATGACGACATGGTGGAACACCTCGTCGACGCCCACCCCTAGATGAGAGGGTGTCGATGTCCTGCGAGTTGACCTTACTATGCTTCTTCTGCGTGGGCAATGCAAGAGTTAAACGATACTAATCACGCGTTGCGTAATTTACGCCGACGCTTTAAATCCTTCTTTTCACGGAAAATAACCGTATAAGTTCTGGCAGGTCTTTGTCCTCGATTATTCTTTTCTTTCTGTTTTTTTTCTGCTCCATTCCGCTTTTGAAAAGTCTTTAAACACATGTCTAATAATTTGTTGGGAACCCAAAATAATCGGATTAAAATTCTAATTGATTAATTTTTTATTTAAATTTGACATTCTTTCGTTTTGGAAAATTTGATTGTAAGGATGTCAAAACATTTGGATTTTAATTGTAAATAGGTTTTGTGTGTTTTAGAAAAGATTTTAAGTAATAATGATTATTATTTATTAATTAATAACGTAATAATTATTAATAACGTATATATACAAATATTATTGCAAATGTGCAAAATAACGTGGAGAATAAAATTGAAAACTCTAAATACAAATTATTCAATGAAAGTATAACAAATTAGACGTTTAAGAAAATAACTTAAAAGTGACATTTTCGCGTCTTTATTAAAATTTAATTGATATTGATCTAATTCTAATTGACATTGATCTAATTCTAATTGATATTGATCTAATTAATATTTCAAATCTAATTGAGATTATTTTTTTCAGGACGTGATGAGTGAGTACGAACGAATTAAACGTTCGTGCTTAAAACGTGGAGAACTCTGGGAGGATCCTGAATTTCCAGCTACCCAGACTTCAGTATTTTATCATCAAACACCACCATTTCAGTTTCAATGGAAAAGGCCAAAGGTAAAAAGTACTTAAAATTGATAATTTTGAACTATTTTATAAATATAACAAATAATATAAAAAATAAATATAATAAACATCAGGCTAGAATATACATAATACGGACTGCAAAGAGAGAATTTACATTTTTGGGACATTTGTTTGTTTCTTCTCAATTTTGTTATTGATAAATTGACTTCATTGGTTCAACTATTGTTTAATTTTTCCAATTACGCTCATTTGTAAAAGCTAATTATATCATGACAATGGAAGTTTTAAGAAGGAAGTAAAAAGTATAAATAAGGAAGTTATAAATTTCTTTTTATACTTTTTTACACAAATTAAAACAATTTTGAGAGAGTAATATTTTTTGTCATTGACAATTAAGTGAACTGTAACGATTTAATAGTTTCAATTTAATACTTATCATTCACTTTCGGAAATTAAAAACATTTTCTCTTAATGGTGTTGCCATTCTATTTTGTTAAAATTAAGTTCTACTTTCGCTTTTTTGTCAGTTAGGAAATTGAGGTCAGTCTCGCGAAAAGAATTTTTTTCCGCACAGGAATTACGTTTTATTAATTTATTTAATTGCACCCAACTGGTCAGATATTAGTCAAGATTGAATTTTATTAATTTACAAGTTCCGTTAACTAATTAATGCAACTCTGGCAGAAAATAAAGAAAGAAATAATAAAATAAAGAGAAAATTAGAAAATGAAAGAAAAAATAAGAAAACGAAATTTGTTTTAAAGGCATAAATAAAAAATAGAGAAAAGAAGAAAGAAAGGAAAGAAAGAAAAGAAAGAAAAGAAAGAAAAGAAAGAAAAGAAAGAAAAGAAAGATAATAAATTTTAAAAAATTAGTTTTAAAGACATAAATAAAAAAGAGAAAAGAAAGGAAAGTAGAGAAAGAAAGAAAATAATTTTTAGAAATTAATAAAAACAGGAAATAAGGTCGTGATTATGTTTTGTAAGTGATATGAAGTTTGAGTTCAACAATCTCATTATTCATTTTATTATATAAGATTCATTCTACAGGAAGACAAATCGGTTAGAGAACAATAATATGACTGGTAGTTGGTAACTGGATCTTCTCTTGCGGTTGTCGTATTACGAGAATGGACGATACAATAATTGCAATGAACTCAATGCATTTCACAAGGTCATGCAGGGTAACTGCATCATTGCATTCCCTTTGCATTGTGCTTTATAGGCTCATGTTGCGAGTTTAACAAGTTACAAATTAACTGAGATGCCAATGATTGCAGTCACCTCGACATCTCGCAATTTACTGCACACTTCACATTGTTCGAGATTTCATAATCTCAGTCTCTAACAGACACATTTAAAGCCGGGCCATTGTCATTTTATCTTCCTGCAAAACTGTACTGATTTTGTGAAATACTCTTGCGGAAACAATATACCAACGCCCACGAGCGCTAATTCACATAAAGCATCTTGCAAACGCTTGTTTTTCATCACAATTGCCACCTATTTCATTCACTGACAAAAAGGATCTTCTCAAATTGAACGTTTATTCTTGAATGTTTAGAGTTTATTCTCGAGAAATGTTCGATTTTCATTCTAAATGCGAAAAGAATCACAAACAAAAAAAACAAAAAAAATCAAATAAACAAAAAAAAATAAAAAAACAAAGAAAAACAAAAAACAAACAAGCAAACAAAAGGAAAACAAACAAAAAGAACAAAAGAACAAAAAACAAACAAAAACAAATATTTAACAAAAATAATACGTTCGCAATTTTAAAACACTTCTAAAAATGTTGCATAAAAATAGTCTTGATAGTCCCAAAAAAAAATGTTTGAAGTAAAGAATGTTCTTAAAAAAATGTCGAAAAAGGATTCTTGAAAATATGTTCCAAAAAATAGTTACAAAAGTAAAAATCATAAAATGAAATGACTAAAGAAATCGAGCAATTGTTCTTAAAAGAAGGTTCTAGAAGAAAATGTAGTAAAAAAAATTGTAGAGAAAAGTTTGCAAAAAGGAATGTTGTAGAAAAAATATTCTCAGAGAAATATTTTCAAATTCGAAATAGTCTTTTTTAAAATTAAAATTTTTGGTTGACAATAATGAAGCACATAAATAATTTTGAGCAGGTTAAAAAAAGATTGTAAAGCAATCGTGCTTCTTGTTTTTTTTTCAATTTCTTCTTTAGTAATTTTTGAAAATTTAGAAACCTCTCTTTGTGGTTTGTTTATTTGGTTATTTTTTGCAAAGAATGTTATATAAAATATTTTTTTTAATATAAAAAAAGATATAAATTAAATATAATTAATAAATATAATTAGTAATTATATTGTTGATTTATAATTTGATAATTGTTAATTGATAATTTGATAATTGTGACGCGTCGCGAAGAAAGGTACCTTAGCATCAAACGAAATTAGGTTATGTTTGATGGTAGTTTTAACTTGATTAAAGCTTCCTTTTTAATTATCTG